>CM019176.2:76391308-76410821 GCA_009739505.2 Apolygus lucorum | reverse complement strand
TGGAAAGTACGTTGCTAATAAACAAAGAAAATGTATATTTTACACGTATAACTTAAAGTTCCTTCCGATAGACTAAAAATAGTAGTTTACTTGTCTGTAGTTCAATCTGTTCTGAAATTCGGCGTTATTCGGGACCACACATACATGTCTGTGATAAAAAACTGCTTTTCTTTCAAAAAGTATGTAAAACAACTAAAAATAGTTTTTAAATGACCGTAAAGTTACCCTTCTGAAAACGCATCAACCAATTATATAATTTAAAAAACTTGATTATGTTACCTACAACAGGGGAACCGACACCTACCGCCCTCGAATCTTCTAAATCCACATCCTATTCCTCCAACTCCTCCCGCCTCCTCTAACTCTTTTTGCCTCCGACTCCTACGGCCCTCGAATCTTCCAACTCCACCTCCGATTCCTCCAACTCCTCACGCCTCCGACTCTTCTAACTTCTTTCGCCTCCGACTCCTACCGCCCTCGAATCTTCTAACTCCACCTCCCATTCCTCCAACTCCTCTAACTCCTATCGCCTCCGACTCCAACCGCCCTCCAATCTTCTAACTCCACCTACCTTTCCTCCAAATCCTCCCGCCTCCGACTCATCTAACTCCTTTTGCCTCCGACTCCTACCGCCCTCGAATCTTCTAACTCCACTTCCGATGCCTCCAACTCCTCTCACCTCCGACTCCTACCGCCCTCCAATCTTCTAACTCCACCTACCTTTCCTCCAAATCCTCCCGCTTCCGACTCATCTAACTCCTTTTGCCTCCGACTCCTACCGCCCTCGAATCTTCTAACTCCACTTCCGATTCCTCCAACTCCTCCCGCCTCCGAAACCTCTAACTCTTTAGCCTCCGACTCCTACCGCCCTCGAATCTTCTAACTCCACCTCCGATTCCTCCAACTCCTCACGCCTCCGACTCTTCTAACTTCTTTCGCCTCCGACTCCTACCGCCCTCGAATCTTCTAACTCCACCTCCCATTCCTCCAACTCCTCTAACTCCTATCGCCTCCGACTCCTACCGCCCTCCAATCTTCTAACTCCACCTACCTTTCCTCCAAATCCTCCCGCCTCCGACTCATCTAACTCCTTTTGCCTCCGACTCCTACCGCCCCTCCAATCTTCTAACTCCACTTCCGATGCCTCCAACTCCTCTCACCTCCGACTCCTACCGCCCTCCAATCTTCTAACTCCACCTACCTTTCCTCCAAATCCTCCCGCTTCCGACTCATCTAACTCCTTTTGCCTCCGACTCCTACCGCCCTCGAATCTTCTAACTCCACTTCCGATGCCTCCAACTCCTCTCGCCTCCGACTCCTACCGCCCTCAAATCTTCTAACTCCACCTCCGATTCCTCCAACTCCTCCCGCCTCCGACATCTCTAACTCTTTAGCCTCCGACTCCTACCGCCCTCGAATCTTCTAACTCCACCTCCGATTCCTCCAACTCCTCCCGCCTCCGAAACCTCTAACTCTTTAGCCTCCGACTCCTACCGCCCTCGAATCTTCTAACTCCACCTCCGATTTCTCCAACTCCTCCCGCCTCCGACTCATCTAACTTCTTTCGCCTCCGACTCCTTTAACTCCCCCACCCCCTCCGGACTCATCCAAATCCTCCGACGTGCGTGCGTGCGTACATACATACGTACGGTTGGGGTTTTATGTAATAAGATAGTTCGGTCAGTTGATCAAGTTTCTGACAGACTGGAAATGTAGGTTCGTAGCATGTAGGTGAAGTATCAAAGGATTGAGAGCTGGAAATGTCAATTTAGCTGTACTTTGAACTCTTTTGCTGCTGATCAGCTAAGAGTCTCAGACGTCAACTAAAACAAGTTGAAATAAGTATCTGAAAGATGGTAGAAACTACAACAAACTTCAGGTCCCAACAGTCCTCCGTCGTTACAAGCTCCAAATGCGTGACTCCGCCCAAATTTTTGATTTCGAGGGTCGGCGACGCATAATTCGCTGGATAATCTAGGGTGGTACTAGGTCACAATATTCAGGCACCACTGTTCTGGTGGTCGTCCCTCGTTAAAAACTTCAAATGCGGAGCTTCTCACAGATTGTAGCGAATTTTCAAAGAAAATGAAGCTATTGCGATGGCCTCAATTTTTTAAGAATGGACTTTTCGAAAATTTTCTTCATAGAAATCCGTTTTGGAACATTCTTAAACAATCCCTGAAGAGTGTAAAAAAAAGGTTCATTTGAAAATTCGCTCATTAATTCATGCTGCATGAATGGAATTTTTGATTCCGAGAGGCGGGGACGCACAATTCGCGAAGAAATATCTCCTAGGTTACAAACTTCCAACTCCCACGGTACTGGTGGTCCTCCCTCATTATTACTCCATATGCGTAGCTTCTCCTAGAATTTGGATTTGGAGGGACGGGAACACATAATTTTTCTAAATAGTCTGGGGTGGTCCTAGCTTACAAACTTCAGAAACCACTTTTTTGGTGGTCCTCCTTCGTTACAAACTCCAAATGCGTGGCTTCTCCCAGATTTTTGATTCTACGGAGCGGAGACGCACCATTCACGAAGAAGTGTCTAGGGTGGTTCTACGTTATAAACTTCAGACCCCCACAGTACTGGTGGTCCTCCCTCATTACAACTCCAACTACATAGCTTCTACTAGTATTTGGATTTCGAGAGGCGGGGACGCTTAATTCGCTACAGTCAAGTGTGGTCCTAGCTGTCAAACTTCAGACCCCCACAGTACTGGTGGTCCTCCCTCATCACAACTCCAAATACATAGCTTCTACTATTATTTGAATTTCGAGGGTGGTCCTAGCTTACAAACTCCAGGTCCCCTCAGGCCTCTGAGATCACGAGCTTCACTCCACCAAACTTTTCACAACAACCTGATGGTCCTCCCTCGTTACGAACTTCCAGCTTTCGGGTTTCGCCGGCCGGGATCTCGCGGTCTCTCGAGGGGCGGGACAAGGCGGCGGCGCGTGCGGGCGGTCGGGACGGTCGATAGTCGAGGAGGCGGCAACAGGTAGTAAACCGTGACCCTGCCAAGGTCAGAACAACGACCTCTCCCGACCACCCCAATCAATACAACTTCACTTTCGATGCTCATCCCTCACGGGAAAAAACTCGGAATTTTCCCCCAGTTTTCAACACCCCAATCACTCAAAAATAATACTCCAGATCTGCCTTTAAATTGTTCATAATGTGTATTGCGCAAAATTCGAAATTTGGCTCAATGCGAAGTATTTTTGGGAGTATTATTTTTTTTATGAAATACCACACTTGGTACTGTTTTTGATGATCAACTGCCTTCAGGAACGACTAGTTACTGTACTCGCGCTCGCGTGAATCGCCGTCATTCCAAACGCGGCTCAGTCAACACTTCAAGCCGGAAACGACGGCTAGCTAATCAGTCTGCGGGGGGAAGAGATTCGCCTGAAGGGCAGCGGAGCTTGAAAACGTCGGGGGTGCCACGCTTTGACGCCTCGGATAATTATCGGGGCGCTCCGTCCAATAAAGAGGACTTTCCGGACGGAACGCGTTGGACCGTTGAAATGGCGATTCAATCGCAATTGAAGCCCCTCCTAAATCACCGGTGACGGTCATCGTAAATTTCGGTTCAGTAAAGACACCAGTAATCGTCAAGTGGCATTTTCTAGCAGTTTAGCTAATAAGCAACGGAAAAGTAATCTATTGCAATAAAATCATGTTGACATAAATACATTTATTTTATTCTCAAAATTTTGGGAATTATGAAAAAAAAATTTTAAAAATCGTTAATAAAAATGTTGAGTCAGTCTGGACAATAATTTGAGCACTTAGGTAAATAATTGTATCGCAAAAATTTGAAATTTAGCCAAAATGTTCAAGTATATTATTAAACAAAAAGACGAGTTCGTACCAGGAATTTTGGACAACCCTAAGGCTTCCAAATTTCAAAAAATATCATGTTTTCGTGGTTATTACCGAAATAGTTGTAGTAATATTTATTATTTGGTATATTCGGATTCAGCGCAAAACTTCTTACACTAGTAGGTAGGTATGTAACTTCAAAAAATAAAATTGTGAATATACGGGGGTCTGATCAATTACCGGCGCTCAAACTTGTGTTGTACCTAAATTTGAACATTTTCAAGGATTTTCGAAATACATAAGTGCATCAGCCGAGGGAACTGAAAAACTGAAATATCGCCGCTGGAATCATCAAAATTTAACCATAATTTCCGGCAAAAAATGGGAAAACCCGTTATTTGAAAAACTTGAAGCCCCTCCTAAATCACCGGTGACGGTCATCGTAAATTTCGGTTCAATAAAAGACACCAGCAATCGTCAAGTGGCTTTTTCTAGCCTTTTAGCTAATAAGCAACGGAAAATTAATCTATTGCAATAAAATTATGTTGACATAAATACATACATTATTCTTCTCAAAATTTTGGATTTATGAAAAAAAGATCAAAAAGTCCTTGCTAAAAATTTTGAGTCAGTCCGGACGATAACTTGAGTACTTAAATAATTGTAACGCAAAAATTTCAAATTTAGCCAAAATGTTCATATTACTAAACGAAAAGGCGAGTTCGTTTGCCAGGAATTTTGGACAACCCTAAGGCTTCCAAATTTCAAAAAATAGCATGTTTTTGTGGTTATTACCGAAATTGCTATAGTATAATACCTATTATGTGGTATATTCGGATTCAGCGCAAAATTTCTCACACAAGTAAGTAGGTATATAACTTCAAAAATAAAAATTGCCCAAAAATTGTGAACATACAGGGGTCTAATCAATTACCGGCGCTCAAACTTGTGTTGTACCTAAATTTGAACATTTTCAAGGATTTTCGAAATTCATTAGTGCATCAGCCGAGGGAACTGAAAAAAATATCGCCGCTGGAATCATCAAAATGAACAATAATTGCCGGCAAAAAATGGGAAAACCCGTTTATTCGGAGGTTATTTGAAAAACTTGAAGCCCTTCCTAAATCACCGGTGACGGTCATCGTAAATTTCGGTTCAGTAAAGACACCAGTAATCGTCAAGTGGCTTTTTCTAGCCTTTTAGCTAATAAGCAACGGAAAATTAATCTATTGCAATAAAAATATGTTGACATAAATACATACATTTTTCTTCTCAAAATTTTGGATTTATGAAAAAAAAAATCCAAAAGTCCTTGCTAAAAATTTTGAGTCAGTCCGGACGATAACTTGAGTACTTGAATGTAGCCATAATGTTTATATTAATAAACGAAAAGACGAGTTCGTTTGCCAGAAATTTTGGACAACCCTAAGGCTTCCAAATTTCAAAAAATAGCATGTTTTTGTGGTTATTACCGAAATTGCTATAGTATAATACTTATGTGGTATATTCGGATTCAGCGCAAAATTTCTCACACAAGTAAGTAGGTACATAACTTCAAAAATAAAAATTGCCCAAAAATTGTGAATATACAGGGGTCTAATCAATTACCGGCGCTCACACTTGTGTTGTACCTAAATTTGAACACTTTCAAGGGTTTTCGAAATGCATTAATCCATAAAAAACAATAAACATGATCGCGGTAATTTAACAATTTACATCCACCGCGAAAGACAAAGAGTAACTGAGCACACTAGCATACACATACACTGACATTCAAAACATTCACAAATCATCGTCGAAAGGGGTCAGCCTTGCCTTACTGACGTTTTAAAGCCCAGGAAAGACTACAGGAAAGGACTACAGGCACTTGAAATACTTTCTATGTGAAACCCAAATTTTACAATTTTCGGGTTTTTAACTGAAAAATGTTATAGTATTGGCTCATTGCGCGAGATGAAAACGTCATCGTATTGGAAATTTTTCGACAGAATTGAACACGTGAGAGTCTATAATGTTAATCCCGCACTATTAGAACAACAAAGGACCATTTTAATGATGATTTAAAAATTTTAGAAAATAAGCGATTTTCACGTTTTTTTGTTCAATTTGCTTAGAGCAAATGGAAGACTTGATATATATCAAGTCTTCCATTTGCTCTAAGCAAATATATAGCAAATATATATGTATATATAGCATTTCCAAGCCAAATGAAACCTTTTCCATACCAAATGAAACCTAGGTATTGAGAAAATGAGGTACCTAGATAGGTACTCTGCAAATTTCAGATCGATGCAATTGTACCTATCGTACAAAGAAGTTGCCAAAATGAAAATTCAATGAATTTTAGGCATAGGATTATCGAAGTAGATCTCACCTTAGTAGAATAGGAAACAAGTAAGTTTGACATCATGGACATGATGATGCAGTTGCCTCGAGCCGCCACCGGTAGTGACTTGACATTGACTGATTGAACCTCTAAGACTGAATTTCCGAAATTTTGTAATATATTATTCATCTACGATTGTTTACTTTACAGAAATACACTATGTTTGGAAAAAGTGTCATTTGATTTGGAAAAAGTTTTATTTGACTTGGAAAAGGTTTCATTTGACTTGGAAAAGGTTTCATTTGGTTTGGAAAAGGTTTCATTTGACTTGGAAAAGGTTTCATTTGACTTTGAAAAGGTTTAATTTGACTTGGAAAAGGTTTCATATGGCTTGGAAATGCTACATATTAACATGTCCCATGTAAAAATGGCTTTTCGGCCCACCCTAGTAGAGCACCTTTACATTGAGGGACTACCATTACTCTTGGCCATTTTGGAGTGGGCAATGTGGCGGGTAATTTTTATTACGGGGACTGGGTAATTTCGAAGGGGTTGTTGGCAGCACTGGAGCCCGTCCTCCCGATGACGGCTGCTGAACTCGGGTCGATGAGGCCTTTTACGTCCGGGGCTCGGCGTAGTACGCGCGTCGTAGACGGCTTATTTGACTTGCGCGACGTCGAGCGCCCCTTCAACCCTCAACCCGCCGAAAAAACGTGGACGGGCAGTGTTGCCAATCTAGCTGGAAAAACCTGTTGTTTGGTAACCCACGCATTCCAGGGGACGTCCCTAAAGAATTTGTTCAAATAAAACCAGTATAAAACATGAATTTATATCGCTTCCGTGTCTACCAAGGTTCAAGGTTGGAAGAAAAAAAATCGGACCACAGGTTAGTATAGTTTTGCCCGGGACAAGGATTGACCACAGACAGACCGACAGACAGACACGGAACCAAAATTGTTCGGGAAGCTCTAAAACGCAAAAAGCAAGTGGAAATTTTGATTTTGGAGGACATTTTTTTCACTTCTTTCACGAATACAAAGCTTCCCTACCTTCGGTAGTGAGGAAGCAAAATTGTCTCCAAAATCAAAATTTCCAATCGCGTACTATTACGTTTTAGTCCTTCCTGACCAATTTTGGTTCCGCGTCTGTCTGTGTCTCTGCCTTGAAATCCTTGTAACGGGAAATATCATACGAAGTTACCTATAGTCCGATTTTGATGAAAATTTCAGGGTTTGTGCGGGTTGTCGTGTAGAAGGCCCCCTACGAAAACCATTGCCCCCAGGTAGATTAGGTAGCACCAATACATAGGTATCTACGTTTTCATCTTATCTGATAGTCACACAAATTATTCCGTTATTAATACATAGTAAATTATCTGAATAAGAAACAAAATTTAAGAGAAAACACATCTTACGGAGTCTTCGCAAAACGCTCACTTCTGACTTATTTTAGGTAGGTAACAAATATGACAACTAAAATATATAAATAAATACGATAAATTACGATATAATTAACAGGTACCTACGTTTTTATCTTATCTGATAGTCACACAAATTATACTATTGAGGTAGGTGAGTGGTGAGGGGAGAAAATGAGCGGCGGATCCTCAGTTTTCTTCAACATTTTTAATTTGTCAAGCTAGCTTTCGCCGTAGGCATCTTGAAGACAACTCGGTTGGATTTTCGTTTACATAGATCGTCTGGTTGCTTTCTGTTCTTATTACTGCTGAGCCTCTATCGTTCCAAGATGAGGATTCACCCTTTTACAGTTGGAGAAGCATTTTCAGATATACATATAAGATAAGTTGGTAGGTATGTAGGCATTTTTGGTTTTAGGCATCTTCCATAACAAAGGTTCAAGGCAAGTGATTCCTGTCTCCGGGCATCTAATTATTCTTAGCTGTTATTATGTAAGCTAGTTTTGGTGAGTATATCTGAGTACTGGTTGATATCCAGGTCCAGAAACCAAGAGTTATTTAATTTCTTCAGTAGTTTTAGGTAATTTGTACTCAAAAGGTAAATTGGACTCTTAGGAGTGCTTTTCTGCTGTTCTTTCGTCTCTTTCTTTTCAAACGCTGTTTCTGAGTGGTCTCATCCATCTGAGGGGGATTTTCCTTCAAACTGTGATTTAATTAGATGAGATAAACTTGTTCAAGCACACCACATGCTCAGGGCCTCAAATTACTAGGTTTGTACCTAGTAAGCTCGCAAATTAAAAAATGTAAGAAAACTGAGGATCCGCTGCTCATTTCCTCCCCTCATCACACACCTATCTCAAAAGAAGAAAGGCGACACAACCATGAATTATACTATTACTAATACTTAGTTAATTATCTAAATAAGATAACAAAATTTAAGAGAAACCCCGTCTTAAGAGAAAGATCTTGAGATCTTCGCAAAACGCTCACTTTTTACTTAATTTAAAGTAAGTAACAAATTTCGCGGTAGATTACGATATATTTACATAAATACCCACTTTTTTGCCTTATCTGATTTAACTTGAATTAAGCTATTAATAATACTTGGTTGGTTATCTGAAATAAATCATTTCTTATTTCTACGTAAAGAAGTTGTTTAACAGCCTTTCGCATTTAAAGCTCCTTTCAGTTCAGCTTTTTTTGTATTTTATTGTGAGAAACGTCTGGGGTCTCTTCATATTGCTATTAATTTCTCAATATGATATAAGAAGAAGTTCAGATATGAAGTGATTGAATGCTCACTCGATCGTAACGCGACCATTGTAAATCCAGTAAGTGGTAAAAGAAATGTTCCATGAAAACGCAATCGTCGAAAATAACCCCGTGTACAACTATGTACAACTCAGAACCCTTTGAAAATCATACTTTCAACATCATGGTTACAAGCTTGCAGTCCGAAAACATTACTGCACTGATACCTCATCCTCAACCCTAATTGGACCATGGTGTCACTAGTGTCACCGAAAACATTCCTGGAACTCCACAGCTATTCCAAGGTGTCTCTGGATCAACTAAAATTGAATTGCAATTTTAAATTTAATGGACAGCGGGATTTTTTGTGGGCTATTTGATGTCCCAAAATAGAATTATGACAAAAATTTCCAAAGGAAAATTCATTTTTTGACGTCTTTAGCTCATAAAAAATGCAGCTCTATTCAATAATTTTCAAATTGCAATTCAAATCTAGTCAATTTGGTGACCCCTTGGGGCAAGGTACACACATATACAGACATCAAATTTATCGGTGACTCTAATGACACCATGGTCCAGTTAGGGTTAATAATAATATCGACTAGTTCCTTATGTATTGCGTAGCAACGACGGTGTTAACAGAGATGACGCGACGAAAGGACTTAAATCCCGTAACATTCATCGTTCCAAATATGGATAATAACCCGTATAATCTTTCGTCGCAACACTTTCTCATTATCCATATAAGTAGGGAAACCCCCAGGTGAATCCACCCTTCACTCAAACGCATTTCCCACCCTCAAAGGGGGAAAACCCAGCGACAGACAGACGCTCGTTACGGATTAGGAACGAGCGTTATCCTGAACGATAACGATCGCTATGCAGTGATTTTCCCCGTTTTAACCTCTCCCACGCTTCCGACAGACGCATTTAGATGTCCTCGTTTTCCAGGCCGAAATGAAAGGTCCGAATGAATCTACAGCCTTTCTCCTCTCTTTAGAAGAAGAAATAAACATTAAACGAACAATTAAACCAAATTAACTGCCTCGTCACAAACGAGCCCTTGCTGTTCAAGCTTATTTTCCAATTAAGAATTTTCTCTTTTACAATAAAAAGATGATTTTATTCACTTCAATCAACTTAAAACGCGAGGAACAATATTGTTGTTCCGACATTGCTCATTGAATTGAGCAGATCAGCTTCACATTGAAATTCTCCACTAGAACGAATCAAATCATGTTTGTGCACAGAATTTTTACCTCAAATTCTAGGTTCAACAAGTCTTGTTTTCAAGGTACAATTTTTCATCACAATAAATTATTTTTAAGGTTAAATAAGTCATGATTTTTGTATAATTTTCATCTCATTTTTGAGGTAAAAAAGTAATGCTTTCTATAGAATTTTCACCTCAGATTTCAGGAAAAAAAGTCATGTGTTTAAGATAGAATTGTTCATCACAATAAATTACCACAGGTAGAATTTTCATCTCAGTTTTGAGGTGAAAAAAAATGAAAAATTATATTAAAAGTCACGATTTTTATAGATTTGTTGCCTCAGATTCGAGGAAAAAGTCATGTGTTTCACCACAATAAATTATCACTGGTAGAATTTTCATCCCAAATTCAAGATTCAATAAGTCACGATTTTTAAAGAATGTTTACATCATATTCGAGTCATGTTTCCCACACATAGAATTTTCACCACAATCAATTACCACAATCAATTACCACAGGTGGAATTTTCATCTCAGATTTGAGGTTGAATAAGTCATGCTTTTTATAGAATTTTCACCTCAGATTCGAGGATAGAAAGTCACGTGTTTAAGGTAGAATTGTTCACCAAAATAAATTATCACTGGTAGAATTTTCATCCCAGATTCAAGACTCAATAAGTCACGATTCTTATAGAATTTTAAACTCAGATTCGAGGTTCAACAAGTCGTGTTTCCCATAGAGGTAGGATTTTGAACTCGGATTCAAGGTTCAATAAGTCATATTTCCGACAGGTAAAAACCTCACCTGAGACTCCAAATTCAACAAGTCACGTTAAGGTAGAAATTTCCACCACAATAAATTACCACACGTTACAATTCTTTTTTCCACAAATGAAATCATCTCCACGGGTTCAATGCTTTTTACATCAAATTTGAGGTATTTCGTGCCAAAATCAGGCCTTTACGCAACAAATTCGAAATTTTCATTCCAAATGTGAATGTGTTGTTCTCTAAAATGATGAACCAGGAAATTGGCGGACTACCTTCGATTGAAATAATCACCACGAAACGGCAGTGAAATGCACTTCGATTTAAGTCGATGAAATTAAGAGCAGATATGCACACAGAGGGCGGAGGATGATCAAAATCACGTCACTCTTCAAACACCTTTCAAATTCGAGCAAAATCAGGTAATTTTCACCTGCTGATTGGTGGAGGGAGGACGATTGTGGAGAAGCGTGGTGAGAAAAGTTTTCTCAGTGAGACAAAAAATGAGAAGAACAAGTGTCGCTTGTGTGACCAGAAAGTAGCCCAAATCTCCATTCAACCGTCGATGACGTCAATTAGAGATAATTTCACATACAATTCAAACAAATTCTTAAATAATCCTTCCTTCATAGATATTCCTTGGCGATTATTATAGTTTTGCGCAGATACCTGACATGAAAATATAAAGAAAATATGCCATTTAAAAGCTGTGAATAGACGGTTAAGCGAAATCCGATAAATCCACCTTTCAGCATATTTCGCGATATATTGAGAATGGCGGTACCTTTCTGATAAATATCATCCCAAATTGACAACAATTACAGCTAGTAAGAACAAGTAGATTCAAGAGGAGAAAACTCTAAATTTAGTCCGATTTTCAAGCATTCTACAACACTATTTATCTACTTTTAAGACGATTTTTTGGCTATCTACATATCGATTGTGTGAGAAAACGCAGAAAAATCATCGAATCCTGGGTTAATATTGGGACAAGATCATCAAATAGGTTACATTATAATTCTTGTGCATTTCATATCAAGATTTCATCGTTATCAAGTTATTTCTCCGGTCCTGAAGTATCTTTATGGTAAATACCGACAGTCTTTGAAGAACCTCACTGCAGACACCCCACCAGAGGTATTAAATAGATACCACCCAGTTTTCATCGAATTAAGAAAAATCATATACCAATCGATCAAAATTAGATATTTATGCCTTGATTAGTAGTCAAAATACGCCAAAATTTGGATGAAATTCCGAAAAAAAAACGAATGTTTTGAAAAAGTGAGAAATGAAGGGTTAACGAGATATCTAGGCATGAATGAGGTAGTCTGGCGGGAAATCGTAATGGCATATTAGAAAAAAAATCAATCGTTAGTAAATCTACAAAATCATGTATAAAATGACCAAAATCCTCTAAACTGGCGTTAAACCACCAATTTTCATCAATGATGACACCTCTAATACGCAGATTGCTCCCGTAACTTTAATAAAGCCTTATAGAAAGTATAGGCAAATGGAAATTAAGATTATCAGGTAACTGTGGTTCACATTCTTGTGAATGTAGCTAAAATGGGGCTTACATGGTTATGTAGAGTTGCTGTCGCTTCAAAAGAAATACCATAGAGCCACTGATGACCTACTGATGATCACAGCCTACAAGCGAAAGTTCACACCCGAAGGCCCAAAATTCCTAGTAATGTTTCAACTTTGAGTCCAGAAGACGAAGAAAAAGGAGTCTCCGATGACGATTAAGTGCCTTCAAACGTAATCAACAATTGGTATGTCCAAGATATGTAGCCTAGACATGCTACAGTTCCAAAATCGAGTCCCAAATTCGAACGAGAAGGCGATAAATCTTCAAGACCGAAAGAAAATTGAAGAGAAATTCGGTACACAGCCTATGCTGGAGTATACGAGTAGGTTCAAACTCACACACTGAGCCGTAAAATTCTGTAGATGCAAAAGATAGACACTAAGCGAAAATATCTGTATCCGATTAGTAAATACCCAGTATTAGTAAATAGGTACCCAGATATTCTGCTAGAATACCTCCTCAGAAAAGGATTTACGCGTCGACAATAGTTCTCGGCCGCCCACCTGTTGCATCTATTCCCGTTTTCACTTCGTTTCAACGACATCGAAACGTACTAAAATTTACGTGAAAATTATAAGAAATTTATGAGTTACAGGGACGTGTGTTTTGAATGTTCTACGTGAATTCTGTGCGTTTTGTGTTGATGAAGGACGATGGTTTTGTGTTTCGTGGTTCGATTTGAAATTTTGTGCGTAAAGTTTGTGGAGGTGGAATCAAAAATTATTTTAAATTGTCAAAAAAAGTCGACTTACCACATGACAGTTCAACGTTCCGAAGTCTTCACTACACACACACAGCACTAATTTTCCTCGTAATAACTTGTTGTGGAATTTACTGTCGAAGTTCGATCACATGTTATGCGACTTGTACAAAAATAAACGAAAAATTGTTGACAAAATTTTCAAAATAAAAATCGTCGATGTGAAGAAGTTTGAAAGTGAACCTCACACGACTTGAACCCGTGACGGACTGAAAACCGAGGGGGATCAACTAGCTACCCTCTCTACCGGCGCCCCACCCCCCACCCGACCGGCACCACCCCCCCACCCGCCGACGCCACGGGGCGTGGGGGGCGCCGGGACCCCGCCTCCCCCTAGGTGGACCCCCTCCACGTGTCGGAGAGCCCCCCACCCCACGTGGACCGCCTCGTAGGTGCTCACCCTCCTACCCTACATCCAGACGAGCGGGCGCCCCAACGGGACTTACTTACATTTCTGAGAGGGAAAGAAAGATCGCGAATTTCGAGACAAAAAAATCGTATTTCAATCAACCTGCGAAATAGAATAAACACGACACCTAAGATGACGTTGGATTCATCAGGGTGTCCAGCGATTCCTCGAAAAAAATTACCTGAGTTTTCCAGGGTCAATATTCCTATTATCCAGGGTTGAAAAGTAAACTAAAATATAAATAAATGTGATCATAATTCCTCAAATTTCAGGTTTTCTAGGACTTTTGAAATGAAAAAGCACTAGAAAACATCAGGCAAGTGGGTGTGGGACATAGGTACTCGAATCAATCAAACGATTGTATCATCGACAGATGATCCGTTGTAGTTAATCTAAAATCATAGAATTTTTCAGTCAAATGAAACCTTTTTTCTATCAAATGAAACTTTGTTCCAAACAAAAGAAACCTCTTTTCAACCGCATGAGAATTTTTTTCAAACAATCGAAACCTTATTTCAATCAAAGGAACTCATAGGTCCAACCATATTGCTGATCACTGTGACATCGAGGAGTTCGCAGTTTCGAAACAGTCACCGCGACAGACTGCTCCAACGTTGTGTTACCCCTAATTGGACCATGGTGTCACTAGTGTCACCGAAAACTTCATTCAACAGTTGTCGCGAGGTGTCACTAGATTAACCAGATTCAAATTGCAATTTAAATATTAATAAACAAAGGTGAATTTTGTTTACCATTTTTTGTCAGTTATTAAAAGTCAAAAAACGAAGTTATGACAGAAATTTAGTCATTTTTTACATAGATTTCTTTGGAATTTTTGGTCAAAATTCTATTTCGACACTTCCAATAGGTAGCCCACAAAAAAGTCTGCTGTCCATTAAATTTAAAGTTTCAATTTAATTTTGGTTACACAGTGGACACTTTGGGACATCTATGGGGTTCCTGAGATGTTTTTGGTGACACTAGTGATACCACTGTCCAATGAACATGAAGATGAAACTGCCTGAAGCAGCTGCTGGACACCCGCTTCATTAAGTAAATATTTGTTATGCCTCAGTATTAACTTGTTTTATAACAATCTTGATTAAAGTTTTTATGGATGGTTCGAAAACGATTCATTTGATTGAAATAAGGTTTCATTTGTTAGAAAAAGGTTTCATTCGATTGGAAAGAGGTTTCATTTTTGTTTATTACATTCAATAATGAACCTTTGGAATCGACCAAGAAAAAAAAATTACCCCCCCCCCCCCCCACAAAATTTGTTGGTTTACGTTTCGAAGTACGTAGGATCCAAAAATCGAAAAACAAATTTTCCGTCTATCCTCCGTACACGCACTCGTTGAAATGACTCAAAATGTCGAGCTAGACAGTTGAAATCAACGTTTTGAGTTGGTTCTCTCGAGAGGCAGGTTCACTTCGAAAGCTCATTTTGGTTTAGTATTTTCAATAATGAACCTTTTGGAATCGAGCAAGAAACAATTTCTTTTAACCCCCCCCCCCCACCCTCAAAATCTGATGTTTTACATTTCAAGGTACGTAGAATCCGAAAATCGAATAAACATTTTTACGTTTGTTCGCCGTACGCGGCACTTTTCTTAGCAATCCTGGACCGATTTGGTTCGAATTTGGTAAATGGGCTCCATTTGGGGTATAGTTGTGCCGCGAAGCTTTTGGTTGATGTCAGTCACTTCTAAGGAGTTAAGGGTTGTAATTTTCAAGATTGCCCTAGCTCGAAAACTCTTAAAATGAAAGTATCGTTTTTTCACCAATTTTAAATTATACTGAATTTTTAAAAATTACACGGACCACCCGGAGCTCTGTAGGGCAAACCATTCGCTCCTTCGAGTACTTGAGGGTTTTCCTTCGATAAAACAGAATCACGAGTGTGAATCACCAAAGAGGTCTAATCTCCGTTCAAATTTTATCTGACTAAAATGCGATCGCTGTTCGTTTCTTTGAATTGTATATAGTTTTGCTTCCTTAGTAACCTGTAATCAAATTTCCCATACGAAAATCCATATTCCTTCGAATCGAGTGTGAAGCTTTCATTTCTTCAAATAAACTGGATTGTGAAGGTGTGAAGTAGGTAGTAGTAGTAGGCACCAATGGTTGGTAGGTAAAAAATAAATAAATAGTGACTATGGCAAAGCTGTGATGTTTACAGAAGAGTGATCTGTACAGGAAAATAATAAGCTTTTGTGAAATGATTTGCAGCGTTTTGGTTTCTACGTAGGTTGAAACGTAGACAACAAAATTTTTCATGCTTGATTCATTATTGAAAATATTAAGCGAAATATTTTGTATTGATTGTATCAAAGGGTCTAATCAGTATGCCACGATGCATTTTTATTTTTATTCATTTTTTAAATAATATAATATATGTAGAAAGCTTGGTCCTGGTCTGAGAGGTAAAATTGAAAGACCTGTCGTTTCATTCGTGTCCAAATCGTCACTTCGAAAGACACACTTTCCTACCGTAAATACTTCATTCCGCACCCTGAAATCTACTGGTTACTCGAGTTTTTTCTCCTCCCAATTAAAAAAAAACACCATAATGGCGACGTTTATGATTGACAAAACCCGACGGAATATCAATCCGAGTTCGAATTTTTAAAGGTTTTTGCGAGCTTCCCGGAGAAAAATAAGAGAAATTCAGATAAGAGACCTCTTCGCGGGGGTCGTAAAAGAGGTTCGGAATCTGTCGTGGAGAATGAATTTTCTGGAAGTCGTTTGATCGTCGATCCCTACTGTTTTTATTGTTATTAGCGCTATAAACTCCATTCGGGTTTAATTCCCGCCAATTAATTTAATGGGCCGTTGGTTGAAATTTGGGTGCTTTGAGAGGTTCTGCTGTTCTTTATTGTGGCGCCATTTCCCGTTTTTCACACCGTATGAAATAATGCGGTATTAGACATTACGAGTAAGATCCGAAACTAGCAAACTAGTGCTTAATAGCGGATTTTTTTTGTGCGTGTGTGCTTATTACTGCGAAATTTTTGTTTTTGAATGGCAGCTGTGAATTCGTGCTGCAGGTCAATTTTGGAATCTCGGAAGTCAACACTTTCACTACGTTTCGGAGCTTTTTAAACAATTTTAGTTGTATTTCTATTCGAGGCCAAACTATACAAAAACATTGTAATACCAATTCAGTGTTGATGGAATTTTCAGGAAATGTTTAGGAAATCTCCTATGATATTTATTTGAACTACGATACTGCCACTCAAGGATTTATTAACATTTTAATTGTGTCCAAAATGCATTTTAGAAAACCAAAATTTTAACTCGCATTCAGCGTTTTTGAATTTAAAAAAATAATTGTGGTTTTGAGTTGTCTGTCTTTCAGTCGGTCTGTTCTCAAAATTTGAGAACTTGAAAAATTTTCTCAAAAAAAAAAAATTAAAATTAATTCTAAAAAAATTCTCAAAATTTGAGAAATTTCAAAATTTGAAATGTAATTTCAGTGACGGACAAAAATACAGTCCGAATTTGATGAAACTTTCAAAGATTGTGCGAATTGGGGTTTAAGTGGTCTCATATTAAATTCTTTGTGCTAGAATAATTAGCCAATGCGCATGCGCGAAATCTTGGTAACGATCATAACGTCTATGCTTTCTACTCCGATTGGATGACATTTTCAATAATTGTGAGTTTGGGACACCAAAACTGGTTCCTACCTATTCAATCATCGTGTTTGGATCATCGAGTGACACTTCTGTTGCGCCAAGATGAAACCATCAGTTTCCATTCAATTTCGATGGTATTTTTACGGGTTGTCCAATTATTGTTAACTACTCAAAACGTATGAAAAAAAAGTGTTTCTGATTTAGCGCAAGTCCAACCTTTAAGTTCTCATGAGGAGCAAACGGCTGGTGCTACTGAGCTCTGGGTGGTCTCATTCGATTCTAAAAATTCAATACTTATTTTAATTGATGAAAAAACAATACCTTTATATCAAAAGTTTTTGAGCTAAAGCGTTTTGAAAATTGCAGCCCTTATTTTCAACTCTTAGAAGTGACAATAACTGGAGCCCATATACCAAATTTCATCATAATCGGTCCATGGTAACTAAGGAAAGTGCTCCGTACGACGGACGGACTTACAATTTTGTTTTCTTGGTCAATTCCAAAGGTTCATTATTGAAAATAATAAACCAAAGTTGTCAAACATAATCAACCTCAATTTTAATGGCTTTCTTAATATTAAGATCACGTGAATAGTTTTAACCCAGTTTTCCAGTTAACCCATTGTTTCATTCTGTTTCCAAATGAGAAGCAATTTAAGTTTCCCCTCGAAAATGCTGCCATCTATCGAGTAAAATGTTTTATTAAAATCGGAGACGTTTACCTGATAAACATAATTTTTACAGTAACTGTTCTATTTCTACAGTAGCATAATTTATACAGTAACTATTTGATTTCTACAGTACTGTTCGAATTTTGGATTCTACGTACTTTAAAAAGTAAAACATCAAATTTTGCGGGGGAAGTTACAATTTTTTCTTGGTCGATTCCAATGGTTTATATTGAAAATAATAATCCTAAAGCGTGGCTCAGCACAATATTGCCCAATTAACCGAATTTGCATCAAATAATTTCTTCTCTTGGAGGCTGAGAAGTCACTTCTATTAATTATCATCGAGTGACTAACTGGAAACGACGAATAGTAGTGCCATACTGACGATAACTGGTGACATCGCTCGACCCGACGTTTCGTTCTCAACGAAATAAGACGTTCGAGCGTGGGAATCCGAACACGACAGAATCTTCGGTAGTCGCGAACTTCGTCGAAGGTACGCGAACTTTCCGTCGAAAAACAATGGAGACCGAAATTTCGGCGACCCCCTCCTTCAGCAAAAGGGCGGTAACAACGGTCTGACACAGATTCCGCGGTTCGAGAGCGAATGCTGAAAATTCCTGAACCGAATGGATATTCGAAGGGCGTAATAAATAGAGATGTTGGAATTTCGGGCGAACGAGTTTCCTTCGAGAAAGAATGGAGTTCGCAGCGCTTGAGGCGTGCAGAACATTCGAGGGAGTACTGAGGTCGATATAGAGAAACGAAGGTCTCTAAAATATTCACGTTCATGTTTTACTCTAACCAGATTTTCACCCAGGACCGAACCACCCCCAAGTGAAAGAAAAAATATCAATGTTTTCAAAATTAATTTCTCTAAAAATAATAATTTTCGGGCACTTGGCAGTCTCCCAACAAATCACTTCCTGATAAATTTTCGAAAACCAATTTATTTTCAACAAATTAAAATTTGGCCTCCACGAATTTACCCTAATTTTTGGCTGGTGGATTCCATGTTTTTACTGATAGTGGAATACTTTTGGCTCGATTTTGGGGCTTTTGGACCGTTAAAATTGAATTGGTCAAATACAATTAGGGATGTAAAACTCACATCTTGGTCCAGTACAAAAGATTTCGAAGTTCTACATTTTTCGGAATTTAATCATAAACAACACTTTAAATTAGATAAAATTTTAGCACGATTTTGGTGGTATGGTACAGTTTAAATTGGGTCGGTCCTATATGAAAGATTTTGTACACCAAAATTCGATTCAGAATCTACTCTTCGAATTGAAGACATTTTTGGCACGATTTTGAGACAGTATTGGACAGCTAAAATTTAGTTGGTTGCGTATGAAAGATTTTGAACACCATAATTTGATTCAGAAATCGAATTGAGAACATTTTCGGCACGATTTTCGGACTTTTGGATTGTTAGAATTGGATTGGTTAAGTACAATATTAGGAATGTCCAACTCATATCTTGGTTCTATTCAAAAGATTACAAAATTTTCAATTTTCTTCAAAATTTTAACCATAGCCCACACTTTACCACGATTTTGGGGCGTTTGGATTGTTTGAATTGGACAAATACAATTGAACTGGTTGATGTTATATGAAAAATTTAGCACTCCAT
>CM019176.2:76351278-76391285 GCA_009739505.2 Apolygus lucorum | reverse complement strand
GGGAATGATTGACAAGAGTTAGGTAATTACTACCTAACACGTCACATCAATAAATACAGCTCCACTCCAAACGCCATCAGTTCAGCTGCCCATTACCATCACAACCGATACACCAATCTGTACAGTACTTCAATCATTCATTCTCAATTAGGGGTGTGTCGGTCCAGGTATTTCCCTGGAACGGTTCCAACGGTTACGGTGACAAAGATGTAACCGTTCCAAATTACCGGTACAGTTCCATTACTGGTACAGGCGGTCAAATCCCACTAGGGATGTCCGATACTTCAAAAGTATCGATATAATATCGTATCGATACATCTAGAAAGTATCAAAAAGTATCGATACGATACTTTCAAAAAGTATCGATATTTTGAAGTATCGATACTTTTCGATACTTTTACAAAAATGTGTGAAAATGCCTTTTATGTTTCTCTCCATCAGTGTGACATCTCTCCATCGCGAGGATAATAATTAATATAGAATGAACAAAACAATAAATCACTCATTTTTTTGTTTAGGCACTTGTTTTCGTATTGCACTTGGTTGGGTTAACATTTTGGTGGTCCTTCCAAGATGATGGAGGACAGCAGGTTATCATAATATGATTATGGTTTGTTTGGAGAGGCAGTCCTGAACGGTTCGGAGGGGCTTGGAGGAGCCCAAAGGAGTTTGGAGGAGCCCATTCGCCTCTATCCCCTCCCCTTTTCAGTTCCGGTTTGGTTCCGAACTGTTCCGGACCGCCTCTCCGTACAAACCCATAGAGAGCTGGAGGTGGTGGTACATCATCTTTGTTTAGTTTTTTGAAGTGGTTGGTCTCCCAACAATCTACGTAGAGAAAGAGGTACCTACTAAAATTCGAAACTTTCATCTAATGTGAGAGATTAAAAAAAAATAGCATTTTGATCTAATGTGAGAGGTAAAAAAGTATCGCCTCCGATACTGGAAAAAAAGTATCGATACTACGATATATATCAGGAAAAAAAAGTATCGATATGTATCGATACTTTTTTTGAAAAGTATCGATACTTTTAAGTATCGATACTTTTGGGACATCCCTAAATCCCACTCACATGACATGGATGAAGCAGGCTGTCAAATCCCTATTGTCCTTCTTCCATGCTTATGATCTCAACTTGCAATACAATAGCATCATTTTCCTTGACAATTCGCTAAAAGGAAGGAATTTGAACAAGTGTTACAAAAGAGGCAATTTATTATAAATAATAGTTACCAAACAATAAGAACTTAACATGACAATAATAAATTAATAATACTGGAGACAACTTCCATGCTAACCATTCCAGAAGATAACTTTCCGCTCAAGAGCCATTCCATGAACCATTCCATGTCCATGGAAGTAGTAAGGGCGCTTCCAGGTACAACATGGAACAGAACTGAGAACAAGATCCATGCTTACCAGTCCAAAACCCTTCCCGTTCCAGAGCCATTGAACCATTCTATATGATATCTTATCGGTCCGGTTACATCCTTACCGGTCCAGTTCCATCCTCACCAATCAGAATGATCAGATTGATGAGATGATTGATCAGATCATTCTGATTGGTGAGGATGGAACTGGACCGATAAAAAAGATTCTCTTCCCGGTCCAGAGCCGTTTCATCAAGATATCTTATCAGTCCGTGGAACTGGACCGGTAAGGGTCGAGTTTTTGTCACTGCGTGGAACCGTTCCAACCTGATACTCGGTTCCACAGTCCCGGTACAGCTGTACCGACACACCTCTATTCTCAATTCTCATTCATCGTCTTATAATGTAACTTGAGTTAGATCATATTTCATTACAGTCATATAACTTATTACTCTTCATGAATTCGTAGTTCTTTATCTACAAGTTAAGTCATAATAACTTAACATGGTGCCGAAACCCGGGACTTGACTCGATGGTTGAGTTAGGTATAATTAAACCAGTTATAGAGCCAACGCCAGCCGTTTCACCCATGGTGGTGGTCAGGCAAAAAGATAAAGTGAGAATTTGCTTAGACCCAAGTGATCTCAACAAAAACATCCAACGCAGACACCACCCACTACAAACGTTGGAAGAAATTGCCGCACGCATCAGTGGCTCCAAGTTTTTTACGCTCTTGGATTGTAAAAAAGGCTTCTGGCAGTTGAAACTCTCCAAGAAAAGTTCGAAATATTTAACATTTTCAACTCCTTGGGGTAGGTACTCCTATTTGAGACTGCCGTTCGGAGTTTGTTCTGCTCCGGAAGTCTTCCAACAAGCGATAAATACGGTTTTATCTGGACTGGAAGGAGTCGAATGCTCGATGGACGACATCCTGATTCATGCCCCGAGCAAAGAGATTCTGGATTCAAGGACTCAAAAAGTTTTGACAGCAATTGGAAAATCAGGACTAAAACTAAACAAAGACAAATGTATTTTTTCTGTTTCGGAAATAAAATTTTTAGGCCACATTCTCACTGATCGTGGACTCTTACCTGATCCGTCAAAAATTGAAGCGATTACTCAACTAAAGAGACCAACTAACGTGACAGAACTACAGAGATTTATAGGAATGGTAACCTACCTGGGAAAATTTATACAACGATTTTCGGAGATAACTGCCCCACTAAGGAAACTACTGTCAAAAGAGAACGCGTATGTTTGGGACACAGAACAAGAAAAATCATTCGAGCTGTTGAAAACTGTTCTGGCTACCCCACCTCTTCTACGCTTTTATGACCCAAATATTCCCATCAGGCTATCTGTAGATGCAAGCTCATTTGCTGTGGGAGCTGTTTTGCTTCAGGAGTCGCAGCCAGTGGCTTATTCATCTAAATCGCTAACTAAAACTCAGCAAAGCTACAGTCAGCTTGAAGAAGAAGCTTTAGCAATATCAATAGCGTGCAAGAAATTTCACGAATACATTTGGGGATCCAAACAGTTAACAATAGAGACTGATCATAAACCTCTTGAATCAATTTTCAAGAAGCCTCTCCACGATGCACCTCCTCGGCTCAAAAGAATCATGTTGGAGATAATTCCATACCTACCCAAAATTGAATACAAGAAGGGGAAAGAGTTGTATATAGCCGATGCCCTGAGTCGAGACTGCCTAAACGAGAATTCAAACGACGAAGAACCACTACCTTTCAGTGTCGATTTGATCGTAGCCATGTCGAAATCACGAATTGAAGAAGCCCAAGCCCTAACTGATCTAGATCAGGAGTTAGTCGAGCTTCGAAATACAATCCGCATCGGATGGCCAACTGAAAAAACTATACTGCCCACGATGCTTCAAAAGTACTGGGCATATAGGGATGAATTGGCTATTCATGAAAATTTGATCTTCAAAGGCAACAGGTTGTATATTCCCAAACCACTCAGACCACTAATATTGCAACACATTCATTTGGGACATCGTGGAATCCAGGCATCGCTTCAAGTTGGAAGAGAACACGTTTTCTGGCCAAATGTGTCGAATGAAATAGTGGACTATGTTAAAAAATGCACAATTTGCAGCAAATTTCAAAGAGACAACCAAGAAGAGGAACTATTACACCAACCAGCTCCAACGAGACCCTGGATGGAAGTCGGCTCCGACCTTTTCCACATTTCTGGGAATGATTATATTGTGATTGCTGACTCTTACTCTGGTTTCTACGACTTTGCCAAATTAAAAACACCTCTTCCTCCAGCATCATAGAAGAATTGAAGAAGTGGTTCTCGGTGCATGGGATACCTGATGTTTTACTTTCAGACGGAGGAACTCAGTACAACTCCTTCGAGTTCAAACAATTTGAAAGTGATTGGCAATTCAATCAACGGATCTCGAGCCCACTATTTTCGCGTTCAAATGGCCTAGCAGAAAGGTACGTGCAAGAAGCGAAACTCCTCATCAAGAAATGTAACGAAGAAAAGTCAGACCCTCACCTTGCCATCCTTCATCAACGTAACATACCACGAGGCACGTTGGGGTCGCCAGTCCAGCGCCTGATGGGTCGTCGAACTAGAACTCTTCTCCCGACCACAGATTCACATCTCAAGCCATCTATACTTGAAAATATAAGTAATGATCTGCAAACATCAGAACAAAGAACAAGTGGTACGCTGACCGGCAAAAGAAAGCGACTGTTGATTTCGAAGAAGGAGAAGAAGTTCTATACAGAGTGCACCCTCGACACTGGCAGCCGGCCACGATAATCAGAAAAGGCCCAGAACCCAGATCCTTCATGATAGAAGATGGAAATGGCAGGCGGTACAGGAGAAATTCTTGGTTCTTGAAGAAAACGTTAATGGAACCCACACAAGTCGCTCCTGATCCTGACAACCATTCACCAACACTGAGAAGATCTGCAAGACTCGCCAACCTACCAAACAGGTTCTGCTGAAGATTCACCAAAGAAAGGGAGATGACAAGAGTTAGGTAATTACACCTCACATCAATAAATGCAGCTCCACTCCAAATGCCATCAGTTCAGCTGCCCATTACCATCACAACCGATACACCAATCTGTACAGTACTTCAATCATTCATCTTATAATTCTTCATTAGATCATATTATAATGTAACTTGAGTTAGATCATATTAAATATGATCATATATTTCATTACAGTCATATAACTTATTACTCTTCATGAATTCGTAGTTCTTTATCTACAAGTTAAGTCATAATAACTTAACAGTATGGAACAGTTTTTTGAAATGAGCAGAATCGTTCTCCAACAGTTCTCTAAGGTTTCTTGGGATTTCGGTGGAGGTTGGCGCGATGAACGACGGCGTTCAATCAGGAGATGGTGGACTGTTAGTTGACAATCCCAGATTACACAAACAGAAAGAGGTTGTCGTGTGGCTGAGAAGCCATCAAATATCCGTGTGTAAGTCATGTGAACTGATCCGTAGCTGAGTTAGAATCACTTCTTCTCTTCGGGAATGGGTCATCGTCCGTCATGATGTACTTTTTCTATATACTCTGAGGAAGGAGTATCTTTTGTACTTCCGAGTTACCAAGGTAGGGAAGAATTTTTTTTTTTTAATTTTCAAGGTTGAAGAAAAGTTCTTCAAAATCAAAATTTCCACTCTCGCGTTTACGTTTCAGACCTTACTGAACAATGTTGGTTCCTTGTCTGTCTGTCATGAAATCCTTGTAACGGGCATAACTATACGAATTATTGTCCGATTTCGATGAAATTTTCAAGGATTGTGCGGATTTGAGTGTAGACGGTCCCCTATGAAAATCATTTCCCCCTGACTGATAGTAGTCACTGCGCATGCGCAAACGTTTATTTCTGTCATAACTTATTCAGTTTCCAACAATATTCAGAGATTTTGCAGGTAGAGTCCCCTAAGAGGGTAGTGCTAGGTAAGTACTTAGAGATTGATGTTTTGAGATCAACTACTATGCATCGGAGCATCTATACAATCGGGTTATGGATACGAGTAAGCTATGTGCCACACCCACTTGGTAGACTTTTTTATATGCCAAAGTTTCGCTGGTCCATGTTCATCCATTGGAAGTGCCAAGCTGTCCAGATAGTAGTTTTAGTAACGAAGGAAAATCAGCAAATTTTCAACGGAGCAAGTAAGATTTGTTTTGCAGATTCATCGAAACAAGGAACAACTGAACAATCAGCCAGGGGAAATGAACTGTTGTCTCGTCATAATAGTTCAGATCAGACGCGTCACACAGAGGTATAAAGATTGTTGGAGTGATGGAAAATCAGTGCCCTACATTTCTTGGTGACCAGAATCCATTGGTGATGTCAAAAGTAGAGTAACATGAATAGCTGTCGAGTTATGGCGCATAACATCACTGGTTTGTGCAAATCAAAAATGTCAACTAATATTTTGCACAACCCACCCAAGTGGAAAAATCTGTAAAACCGGCCAATCGCCGATGCGTGGCAGGTTTGTGCCAATCAACCGTTGCATGTTTAGCTGGAACAAAGGAGAAAAAATAAAACTTTTGGATTTAGAACATTAATGTTCATGTATTGAACCACAAAAAGCGTAAAACTGTAAGAAAATAATGTTTTAAACTCACATCCCTATACGTAGAACATTTACGCTCCTTTTCATTTCTGGCTCCAATTTTGTAAAAACTGTACACTGGGAAACAATTGGCTAGCCAGTCGTCACTAGGTATAGCAATTAGCAGACCTACTACAAAACGAGTACGCTTTGGATTTTTAAAAAAATAGGAAAAAATTAAAACATCGAACTTTTTAAAATTGAACCATGAAACACGTTTGGGTGAGGGTTTCTATTGCACATTTTTCAGAACACAGAAATTGCCGAACTTGAGAGCCAAACAAGGAAAGGCAATAATGATAGTAACAACAACATTTTTTCAAGTCTTTTTATAAAGTTATTTCTAGTCGACCTCATCACGTTCGATTTGTCGTTACGTGTTCGCTCGAGAAAGTTTTTGGACATCAACTACACTTCCATTATGAGATCATTCTGCGGAAACTCCAGATTGTGTAACGAACAGACAAATGGACGTACGGATATATACTCGAAAATTGCACAATCATGCTCGTAGTGAGATATGGACGTAAGTACGAGCACATCAACACTGAAATCCGTTTAAACGTGGTGAAGTTGATCATATCCACCCTGAATGGGTTTTTCAAACAAATTGTCCCAATTGAGTTATTTTATTCGCTCATTGGATGAGTTCAAGGGACAGTGAAAATTATCTAATCCTTCGAAGTGATGGTGTTGAGCAGAAAGAGCATGTTGACTCTGTTCACCCTCCCACGGAAAGTCAAGGTCTAGCCGTTTCCCACCTACTCCCTCAGGACCTCAGGCTTGTTAGTCGTTGTCGCTCCTCGACTCCTGAGGGTTGAGGTGGTTCTATTACTCGTCGCAACCCGAGACCCCCCTCCAGGGTCCACCGCCAGCCTCCCGTGAAATCATCCGCTCCCTGACAACCCATTCGAGGGAAGGTGTGGAGAATCTCAGCCACGCTTTCTAATCTCTAATCGGCTTCACAAAGTCCACAAGGACAATGAGCGATATGTAGATCCCTCCTGTACTTTCCTCTTGGTAAATATAAAGGATACAAATCCAGGAACCGAAAAAAGAGGAGAGAGAAAAGAGACAGAAGCTGCATGGCAGCGGCGGTGAAAAAACGGGGAAGCAGCCACTAAACAATAGCCGGTCCCTGGATTCATAAAAGGCTCGCTCGCTTCCAAGGGCATTGTGGCAAAGGCTTTCAGGTCTAAGAACAATTCAGCTATTTTCTTTTACCGGACCACATTGCAACAACAAAGGAGCCACGAATTTTTTCAAGTCCTCGTAGTCTCTCGTAGGCCATGCCGGAAGCTGCAAATTAAAATAGTTTGGCGTCGCTAGAGAAGTGCAATTTTCTAGCAATAAAAATTTCTTACACTCGCTTCCTCACTTTCCAAGAAAGTGTTTTGTACTTCAATAACGATTCTAATTCCGTTGATCTTTCTTTATACTTTTTGGTATGTCCAACACTGAACTGTTTTTGTCGTGGATATTTCTCAACTTCTAAATCTGTACTTTTTTTAAATATTCTTTATCGCACCAAGTATAACTTATTAACAATATTATTTTCAAAATACGGATATATATTCAAAACTTGGATATATCACTGAGTTTTGTTGATTATGGTGGATGTTTCACTTCACTGCTTCACAAGTAAGCTAGGTCAAGTGGTTTGGTTCGCTTCAATCTTCTGATGATGTCACTTGTATCAAGGAGTTGGACAGCTTCCTCGTTGATGTGACATCTTAGCCGCTGTAGGTGTCTCACAGCTTGTCGCTTTATAGCATCGTTTATTGTTTCGATCCGAAGCTCATGATGGAGACGTTCGTTTCGAAAGTACCTATATCATGGGACTCACAAGTCACCGTGATACTGATTACTCACTTTGGAAGGCTACCAAATATCTTAAAAGACCAATAATACAAGCTTCACCCATAAAAAATGCCGATGGGAGTTGGGCTAAGAGTAATCAAGACAAAGCAGCGATTTTTGCTGATTACCTAGCAACATATTCACTCCAAACATTGCTATGACAGATGAACTAAGTCTAGAGGTCGCAAATGGTATTGATCAAGATGTCGACATTCCACCCGTTACTATCAAAGAGATTAAGCTCATAATCGATAAGGAAATCAGTCCAAAAAAGGCTCCTGGCTATGACCTTATCACTGGTCAGATCCTTAAGCATCTCCCGCGTGAAGCCATTGCAAAAATAACCATGATTACTAATGCAATTATAAACACCGTTGCATTCCTCAGTTGTGGAAGATTGCCGAGGTCATAATGATTCCTAACCTGGAAAGCCTCCCACGGAGCCAAGTTCGTACAGACCAATCTCACTTCTACCAGTATTATCAAAATTATTTGAAAAACTAATCCACAAGCGACTAGTACCCATAATCGAAGAACGTAAGCTGTTTCCAAGGCACCAGTTTGGCTTTCGACAGAAACATTCCACGATCGATCAAGTCCATAGAATAACACATATAATTGAACAAGCCCTTGAGGAAAAGAAAGTCTGCTCAGCCGTCTTCCTTGACTTCACTCAGGCGTTTGACAAAGTTTGGCGTGAGGGACTCAACTACAAGCAGCGCAAAACTCTCCCAATAAAGTATGCTGAGCTGCTTCAGTCTTTTCTCACCAATCGCTACTTCAGAATAAAGCAAGAAGACGCCTACTCAGAGTCATTTCATGACTCTAAGGATTTCATGACAGACACACAGACAGACACGGGACCAAAATTGTTCAGAAAGGTCTGAAACGTAAAATGCGAGTGGAAATTTCGATTTTGGAGAACTTTTTTTTCAACCTTGAAAAGTGAAAACACAGCTTCCGTTACCTTGGTAAACTCGGAAGCCAAATTTCTACCAAGTGGGTGTGGCACATAGCTCGTATTCATGACCAGATTGTACAGATGATCCGATGCACAGTACTCGTAGTTGATCCCAAAACATCAATCTCTTAGTAACTTGCACTACCCTTATAGGGGACCATCTGCATCCCAACCCTCACAATCTCTGAATATTTCTTCCAACTTTATGCTTGCGCATGAGCAGAGGCCACTGTCAATCGGGGGGCGATGATTTTTTTAGGGGACCCAAAAAATTTCATGGAAATTGGATGGAAAATGAAGAAGTTATGGCTGTAACAACTCATGTTTGCACATGCGCAGTGGCTACTATCAGTCCGGGAGTGATGCTTTTCATAGGGGACCGTCTACACCCCAACCAGCACACTTCCTGAAAACTTAATCGAAATTGGACAATAACTTCGTGGAATTTTGCTACAGACAAAGAACCAAAATTGTTCAGAAAAGCCTGAAACGTAAAACGCGAGTGAAAATTTTGATTTTGGAAAATATTTTTTCGTTTCCTATATCTTCAAACTATTTCTCGTTTGACTCTAAATCATGAAATTTTGATGTTCTATTCATCTTGAACTAGATCATAAGCTCAGATCTACAATAAAGACTCTTGATTTTGGTTTATTATTTTCAATAATGAATCTTTGGAATCGACCAAGAAAGAAACAAAGTGTTAACCCCCCCCCCCCCTCCCCCCCGGTCGAAACTGACAGGCTCAACTGTTAGCTGGGTTTGGAGCTCAGGAAGTGAGTCAAGTCGACGGCGAGGAACTTGGAAATTATACCAATAACTCCCTCCATAAGTCTCCACAACTGAACGACCAATAATGTGAAATTCCAAAAGTGGATGCAAATTAGTCTAAATAAACATCTGACTTCAACATCATCTTTGGTATAAAAATATCCAACTTCATCCGCTAAGGAATGAATAATGGAGCTCCAATTTCCTACTTTCCAACCCCCCAACCAGACGAAACACCGGTTTGGATAAACTTGGAGCACTGATAGGTAAACAAGCTCGGCCTTGTAGGTACCTTGTTTACATCGTTATTGAAGGGAGATTTCATTCCGAGGGGAATCCAGGTTATCTCCAAGTTTGGAGGAATTACTCCCTTTGACGGGGCTGCCGCTTGAATAGAAGCCCGATACAACGAGGTTAAACTCTCATAAATCATCTCTCGGGAATCGATTCTTCAACACAATGGTTTCTGCGTAACGAAAAGTAAATAATTTCCACCGCCATACGGTGTTCCTATTGAAAACTTTACAAGGCGTCGGTGTTCCATTTCAGTTGGAATGGAATAAAGTCAGTGTTCATCAGTATTAAGTTTTGCTTCTATTGAGAACGGCATATTTACTACGTTTTTAATTACCTAAGATGGAATATTTGACCAACCGTTATTTTTAACACATCAATTTGACGTAACTCATTTTGGTTTACTATTTTAAATAATGAACCTCTGGAATCGACCAAGAAAAAAAAGTTGACCCCCCTCAAAATTTGTTGGTTTACGTTTTAACTCTTTTTGGAGCAATGAGCCTCTGGAGGCTCAACCCCTTTTTCTCGTGCTATGACGTTTATAGTAAGATATTTTTTGTTTTATCTTTTCTTATCGAGAGTGGCAACACTTTTAGAGTTTTCCGTCAGTTCCGTCAATTCCGTCAGTCTTCTGGAAGGAACTATACACCAACTTAAATCATGGCTGTTGAACTTAGGCCTAAATCTTTCATCCAATAAGAGTAATACAATTGCATTCACTCGTCGAAAAAAAGCAATAAGAACAAATGGAATATTGTTTGATGAAATCGAAATACCTAATGTAAAAGTTTGCCGGCTTTTGGGGTTGTATCTGGATACAGTTATGACGTGGAAGGCACACATTCAACATCTAGAAGTATCTTGTGAAAAGGGAATAAATTTATTGAGATCAGTCGCCCACACTAACTTTGGAGCAGACCCTAAAATTGCATTACTCCTATACACTTCTCTAATACGATCAAAAATGGACTACGGTTGCTTTTTGTTTGCTGATGCTGCACATACTAACTTGAAAAAACTTGATAAAAACCAGAATAAAGCCATACGGGCCAGCATAGGCGCTATGAACTCCTCTCCAATAAATGCACTTGAAGCAGAATCGAGAATGTCTCCGCTGGCCTTCAGAAGAAGACTCCTCGCAGACACATTTCTAATACCGAGAATTCAGTTGGAGACGTCACCTACGATAACATCAGTGTCGAATCTCAACACGGCAGTCTTAACGTCTCTAATTTGGGAAGCGAGACCAACACCTATATTAACAGAAGCGTTCTGTGACATAGCTGACTGTACGGGACTAATGACAAAAATTCCGAGTATTCCAATTTATGCATTCCCGATGAATTTTCAAATGAAAAGGCAGTACCGAGTGGATATCTCTGAACCTCCTAACACCAGCGCAACATCTTACTTTCTCGAGAAGATTAACATGAAATACAATGGAGCGTACAAATTATTCACAGACGGATCCAAACGAATCACAGGTACAGGAGCAGCATTCTATGATCCTCAAACACAGGAGAAATTCATGTTCCAACTTCCAATCAGCGCTTCCATCTTCACTGCTGAACTAGTAGCAATAAAATCAGCAATAAAATACTCTACCAATATTCATACCAGCTCCCTTGCAATATTTTCTGATAGTCAAAGCTCGCTTAAACATCTCCAACGATTAGGCAAACAAACAGACCGACTCACCAATGAAATCGTGAATGCCATTCAGGAATTGATTAGCAGAGGAGTTATGGTGCATCTGGTATGGATTAAAGCTCATGCAAACATTAGACCAAACGAAGAAGCTGACAAGGCAGCAGCAAGGGCGATAGTACATGGTATCCCAGTGCATTGCCACACAAATCTAGACTTGAAAAAAAGAAGCAAAACAAACATGTACAAGAAATGGAACAAGACGTATTCAGAGAACGTGGAGAAGAAGGGAGAGTTCTATCTCACGGTACAACCAGCTATACCGAGACAACCCTGGTTCTACGATGGAGAGTTTGACAGAAACTTCATAAAAACAATATCAAGATTGCGAATCAATCATCATAGGCTGCCCGCGCATCTCTACAAAATAGGCTTGCTGGAAAATCCCAAATGCCCATGTAACGGAGTGGACGAGGGGGACACCAACCATATAATTTTGCAGTGCTCCAAGTACGATCGACAACGCGTGGAACTGTTCAGTGAACTAATTAAAGAGAACATCGAATTCCCTACAAACTCCTGCTGCTTGATGCAACACAAAACAACATATAGTGCAATAGTTAAATTTATAAAATCCTCAGAAATAGAACTGTAAAAATAATTGCAATAAGAAAAATTCCTAGACATTAAGAACAATTGTTTTACGTGGCTAAATACATGAACGTGTGAGGCCAATAAAGGAAATTAAAAAAAAAAAAAAAAAAAAAAAGAGTTTTCTAGATAGCAAATTGTGAGGGAAACTCCTTTCAGCTGACTGTCAATGGAAACATCATCTTCCAAGTAAGATATCGTCTAATATTTTCTCATTCTAATGGTTGTAACGTTTATATTTGGCACATAAATGTCTTCAAGAAGGTAGCTTGATATAAGAGAACGAAATGGAATGATTTGAAGCAGAATGAAGTGAATCGGAACGAGCCTTGAGAGGCTCAATGCCCCAATAGGGATTGTCTTGCTTGTATATTCTGGCGTGGTTTTTTTGAACCTTCAGCGTCTTATTCATGTAGACATTGACTAAGAAATAGACGTGTTTCCAAAATTCGAATAAAAAATTTTCCGTCCGTCCGCGGCACTTTCCTTACTTCCCATTAACCGATTTTGATGAAATTTGGTATTTGGGCTTTATTTGGGGTCTAGTTGTGCCCCGAAGCTTTAGGTTGATGGCAGTCTCTTCTAAGGGCTGAAATTTTCAAAACGCCTTTGCTCAGAAACTTTTGATGTAAAGGTATTGTTTTTATAATTTTAAAATAGTATTGCATTCTTAGAATCGAATAAGACCACCCAGAGCTCTGTGGGACAAATCGTTCACTCCTTATGAGATCTTGAGGGTAGGTCTTACAATAAATCTGAAACACGATTTCAAATCAATAAAATACATTATTTTTTAATTGAAATATAAGCTGTCAACATCATAGGATTTGTGGCTTTCTAAGCCTTGAAATCCGGAATCTCCTGGAAACTCTCAAAACACCATAACCAATGATAATTAATTGAACCAATAATTAAATAAATAATACAATCACCTTGTTATTGAGCCAACTATGTAATTTTCTACCAATTAATTATTTTACAATATCAAATTTTAATGTAATTCTACAAACATCCTTCTTTATAAATCGAAGAGATCGATTGTACTCGCTCTTTCTTCATGAATTTCCATAATAAGCTAGTTTCCATAAACTTTCAAGAAGCGAAGGTATGTTTAAATTGTCAAAAAATACCTCATAAAGTGTTGTTTCATAACTATTTAAATTAATTTTTGATTACCTGTGATATTTTGATGAATGCCCACTTTGTCTTCTACTGGGTGTCCTCCACAACATTATAAACCTAGTTACGTTTGTACATCCTAGAAAAATTAGTAAAGAAAAAGAAACATCGAGCTGAGATCTGCTCAACAGTACCACTCACTGTCCTCTGCTCCCAGTCGTGACTAGACTGTCCAATTTGAATTTCAACCACTCTTACCTCTTCTGTGAACAAGGGAGTTGGCATAATCCGGAAGGTAATCACAAGTCCTTGCCGAGCTTTCGCGAGCATAATCAAATTTTCTTCGCGGTATGGAGAGCATTGTAGACGTAAAAGGGAGAAGCCCGGCGATCTTTACCTTATTCCAGTACAATTTGCTCCACTTGGCTGGTTATTAGGTTAGGACGCCGGATCCGCCCGAGCGCTGGGTTCTCTTTCGCAAATAATAAACTTCGCCCCTTTCAGTTTTAGAAGCAGTCATTTTTTAATTTGAGTACAAGAAGTCTCAAACAACACAGGCTTATACAATATAGAGAGTTTCAACCGAATTTGGTAGTTTATGGTTGTGAACTTGGGATCTGGAGAGAATATTATGAAGGAAAATGAAATTATATCTCCAAAATCAAAATTTCCATTTGAGTTTTACGTTTCAGGATTTCCTGAACAATTTTGGTTACGTGCTTGATGTCCGTGTGTCTGTCATGAAATCCTTGTAACAGGCAAAACCACGCGGAGTTATTGTCCAATTTCGATGAACTTTTTGAGGATTGTTCAGATTGACGAATAGATAATCCACAATGAAAATCATTACCCGATAACCCGAAACTGGTTTACGAATCTGGAGATGACGAAGTCGAAGAGGAAGAGAACAGAACGGCACGGAACTGTGAAGGTGCCATGCTCGTCACTGCAAGGCAAAAGTTGGAATAAATCCACAATGCGGATGTCCACCAACAGCAACTTAGGTCAAACTGCTCGTAATACTATGTAAAAGCATATTATGCACTCTTTTAAATACTTTGTTACGCCACTATTCATTACACCCGCAATTACCTCCACAACTCCTTTCATCAAACCACCTTCCCATTTTCCAGGTGATTACCATGTTCAATCGAAGATACGTCTCGTACGTAGATGAATTTGTTCCTGAGTGTCATGTTCTCCTACCTATCCCATTTTAAATCAATACAATACTATTTTGAAAGTACCAATAATTGGTACAATTATTGTGTAACTGAGTTGAGGACCTGATTGATATCTTTAATATGAGTGTACCTATCAAAAATCAATAATTTTTTGAGATGTTCTTAATATGCGGTAAAAAATACACACATACATGCCTTTTTAAACATTTTAGTGACTTTACCTCTAGAAATGCCTGTCTTTAGTTCTTTAAAACTTGGATAACACGTTGGAATATTTTTGTACTTTAATGTTAAAATTGTTGAATGCTTTTCTCAACCCTATTTGTACAGATTAATTTCTACATAATAATCTTCAGTGAATTATTATTCTAGCACACAGTTGAGCAGCTAGAACAATAAATTTATCAAAATTCAATCTCGAGCAAAATACTTCACCATACTGGTAAAATGTTTTCGTTACTATCCGCTAATATGAACTTAAACGGACACTAAATCAAATCGTTTTTTTGGTTTATTATTTTCAATAACAAACCTTTGGAATCGATCAAGAAAATTTTTTTTTTAACACCCCCTCAAAATTTGATGGTTTACGTTTCAAGTTCAGTAGAATCCAAAAATCGAATAAAAATTTGGCCATCCGTCTGCCGTAACCGTACGCGGCACTTTCCCCACTTAGAATTGACCGATTTTGATGTAATTTGGTATGTAGGCTCCATTTGGGGTCTAGTTGTGCCCCGAAGATTTTGGTTCATGTAGGTCACTTCTAAGGGTTCAAAAATGAATTTTGAAATTTAAAAACGCCCTAACTCAAAAAATTATTATATAAAGGTATTGTTTTACCTTCAATTTAAGATAGTATAGAATTTTTTTGAGACCACGCGGAGCCCTGTAGGACAAACCGTCCGCTCCCTACGAGAATTTAAGGGTTGGACTTACGATAAAGCAGAAACACGAGTGTGAATCGCAAAAGAGGTCCAATCTCCGTTCAAATTTTAGCTGACCGAAATGCGATCGATGTTTTTCTTCATGTTGGATAGTTGGTGGCTTTGCAGACGAGTGATCAATATAGAAAAATAATAAACCATTGTGTAATGATTTGCAGCGTTTGTTGTCCGAATCCACCAAGTGGCATAATAATCGTCAAAATTCATTCAAATTACATTAATCATTGCCAACTATCTAACAACAAAATAAAACTACATTTAGAACATCAATAACAACAACAAATAACGTAAAATATATATTGACTTTATATAGTGCCTCAACAAGTATCTTTTTCACTATTTTGTCAAACTGGTTCACTGGAAGTTTCCGAATAGAGTCAGGCAGCTAAAAAGAGGAGCCGTGCTGGGTCGGACTATTTTTCAATGACGAAGTCAGCTGAACTGTGGGCGGCCTCAAGTCATGGCATTGGCGAGTCGCATAGTTATGGATATCGAATGATTTTTGCAGGCCGCCCATATTCCGCCGTACATAACACAGACTACTGAACACAAATAACCCGGGCAACGTGAGACACTGGAGCTCCCTGAAGCGGCCTCTGCAACTGTCGCTGTACCCCATATTGAGGAGTATCCTTACTGCCGCCTTCTTCAGCCTGAAAATGGTTGGACTATGAGGCGAGTTTCCCACACAATAATACAGTAGGACGCTCGGGACATGAAATAAGCATGAAAAACCGACTTCAAGACGGTAAAGGAGACAGACTGTCTCAGCCTTCGTAATTTATAATTACAGGATGCTAGATTTTTGGCTAAATGCTCTATATGGCAGGCCCACGAGAGCCTGTTGTCAATTTTCAAACCAATGTATACCACTGTAACTATGAGCTTCCCGTTCAGGCAGATTTCAAGGTTCTGAGTCTTATCCAAATTGAGACGCAAAAATTTTGCTCCACACCATTCCTGAATCTGTACACCAGAAGAATGCATGACCTGGTCGAGCTCCTGCTCAGATCTGCCCGATGCCAGAGTGGTCATATCGTCAACAAAGAGATAAATACTGCGCTCAAATTGGAAAGGTAGATCATTTATAAGTAGCAAAAAGTATGTTGGACCAGTCACGCTGCTTTGCATAACGCCACATGGAATTGATGTGGGGAGAGAGTCCTCGCCATTGAAGCCGACCGTCTGCGTCCATGCTGCCAGAAAGCTCCTACAAAAAGCCATCGCTCTCTCACTAAAGCCACAGATCAAACGCTTTTTTCAGGTCATACATACGTAGGGCTGTACGTTCCCCTCTCTCCAAAGAGTCCAGGATACCCATCACTAAGGAGCATCAGAGAACGATCGACCGATTAGCTTTAACTCAGCCTGAAGTAATGTGTTAAACAGTGCCAGGCTGAGCTCCAACGTGGGAGAAAACGAAGTGTTTTTTTTTTTAGTGGGTTTCAATCCCACATAACCTTGAAGTTAGAACATCACCACTGGTAAATGAAAATCGGATATAAAAACTTTAGTATTCGTTGGGCACAGCAGGAGTTCATACAAGGATGAAAACTAAGTAAATTTTACTATTACGTTTTTATTAGTTTTTTTTCATCCTTGTATGAACTCCTGCTGTGCCCAACGAATACTAAAGTTTTCATATCCGATTTACATTTACCTTTACATTTACCTTTACATTTATACTAAAGTTTTTATATCCGATTTACATTTACCTTTACATTCACCTTTACATTTACATTTACATTTTATATTATTTAATGGTAAAAAAGTTTATTAAATAAACTTCTTTACCATTTCGTATTTCTGAGTTTAATTAAAAAATAACTGTTTTTACCAATATGTTTTCATTGAACACCTTTAGATACACCAGGAGATGAGTTGAATATCACATTCAGACCGAAAACTATTCAAAAATAAGATAAATTCGGATTTTCTTCAGGAGGAAGTACCGAAAGAGCGCCACGCTCCTGAGTCTACCGTTTGTGGGATGAGAAGAGGTCTACCAATGGAGGGTTAAACAGTAGTTTTATCGATGAGTGACGTTTAAACTGGTCTTGTACCCCCGACCTCAAGAGATTGATGGTTTGAGATTTGCAACAATGCTTTGGATTATCTATACGAGGAAGCTATGTGCCACAACCACTTGGCAGACTTTTTTTGGACGGTTTTTCTTCCGAGCCTACTAAGGTAGTAGAAGCTTTGTTATCACTTTTCATGGTTGAGAAAAATTTGTCTCTCAAATCAAAATTTCCACTCGCGTTTTAGGTTTCAGACCCTCCTGAACAATTTTGGTTCCTTGTCTGTCTGTCTGTCATGAACTCCTTGCCACATCCATAACTTCTACATTTTCCATCTAATTTCGATGAATTTTTCAGGAACTGTGCGAGTTGGCGTGAAGATGGTCCCCTATGAAAATCATGGGCCCCAAATTGAATGTCTTTTGTGCGCACGCGAAACGTGAAATCATTGTAACAGCCATAACTTCTACGTTTTCCAACAATGTGGAGTCGAGGGTAGTGGAAGGTACTTAGAGATTGATGTTTTGAGATCACCTACAATGCATCGGATCTTCTATACAATCGGCTTATGGATACGAGGAAGCTATGTGCCACAACCACATAGCAGACCTTTTTTTTTTCTCTCTTCCTCGATTCCAGAGGTTCATTGGAAATAACGATCCAAAATGGACACAGAAAATTCTCGTACAGCACGAATGAAATGTTTTGCAGTGGATCTCGTAAGAAACTTTTCAGTCTCCTCTTCATTAACTCATCGATGATCAAGTCAGAAGGTGTCAGCAGAGGTACATCGTTAAAGCTGGAATACGAGCTCATTTCAAGCACTCGCGCTACGCTGTTTGACAAGATCGTTTGCTTGAATGGAGTTTGTTCCAGAGCGCCCATTCATTACCGAAACGGATGGGGGGTGCGGAGTAATTTTAAGCAGTTCAGATTTCTTGCTCATCACTCGCGAGAAAGCGAAGCGCTTCCTTCCCTACCATCCCCCGAGAGGGCTCCACGTATTAACATGCTCCTCCCACTAAATCCGCCCTATCACATGCTAATTGGCATATACGCCACCTGATTTATACAGACGCGGTTATTACCCCCTTGGTCGCCCCTTACGAGGGCTGCATAGCAATATAACCCCATCTACTCTTGTTCGGGGATAAATCAAGTTCCGAGTCGACTCCGTGCTTCCACGGCGATCCTCCAACCTCCATGCTACCCTCGTGCGATCGCTGGGAGCCTCAATTAGTCCTGTCGGGTCTTTCATAGACGTCCGCACCCTTTGACCCTCTCCAGCTTCCTTTGGTAGGTAGGACACCCTAAATAATTAACCCGCTGGCTCCGAGAATTGGATTACCCCTAATAGTGTAAGCCTGAAGCGTGAGGCGTCCTAACACCCATATAAATTATATCCCTTTTTTCCTCTGTTGCAATAATAATTTAATACCCCTTTATTAAATTAAACTTTTCGTTATCTCACGAGAGTATTTTTTCATGTTTGCTTCTGTTACGCACGCTGTTATTAAGCTGTCTGCAGCTCAAATAATACTTCATTTCAAATTTGGTCCATTATTTCCAATTATGAACGTTTGGAATCGAGCAAGAAAACGTCTGCCAAATGGATATAGCACAAAGCTCCCTCGTATGAAAGATCCGCTCGTAGCTAATCTCAAAACATCAATCTCTGAGTACCTTGCACTACCCTCATCGGGGACCTTCTACACGCCAATCCGCATTATCTCCGAATATTGTTGGAAAATGTAGAAATTGTGGCTGATACAAGGATTTCACGTTTGCTTATGCGCACATGCTTTCATTTCCATGATTTTCATAGGGCACCATCTCCACCCCAAATCGCATAATCCCTGAGAATTTTATTGAAATCAGATGGAAAATGTAGAAGTTAGGGCAGGTACAAAGAAATACACGTTTGTGCATGCGCAGTGGCTACTATCAGTCAGGGGGTCATGATTTTCATAGGGGACTATCTACACGCAAATCCGCACAATCCCAGAAAATGCCACCAAAATCGGACGAGAAATTTAGAAGTTATGGCTGTGGCAAGAATTTCATGACAGATATATAGACAGACAGACAGACACGGAACCAAAATTGTTCTGAAAGGTCTAAAACGTACAACGCAAGTGGAAATTTTGATTTTTGAGATCTTTTGTCTAACAATTTTGAAATATGGAGGAAAATTCCGCAACCTTGGTAGACTTATTATCAATCTCTAAGTACCTTGTACTACCCTCATAGGGGACCATCTACACGGCAATCCGCACAGTCCCTACAGATATCATTGAATCCGGGTGGCAAATGTAGAGGTTATTATAACCTCTACAGCTATAATAGCTGTCACGTGTGCGCAGGCGCAGTGGAAATTTCATCGAAATCGGACTTAATAACTTCGTAAAAGTTATGCCCATTACAACGGTTTTATGACAGACAGACAAAGAACTAAAATTGTTTAGGAAGGTCTAAAACGTAAAACGAGGTTGAAAATTTTAACCTTGACAAGACTTGTCACTTAGTGAAAACAATGCTTCCGCTATCTTGTTAGACTAGGAAGCATATAAAATAGTTACACTCCTTCCTACAAAAAAAACGTCTGCCAAGTTGGGTGGGCAGTATAGCTTCCTCACTCATTGTAACATGGACGTATAGAATCAGTTGGCGAAAAAATTATGATTCAAAGAGTTATTGAATACCAAAATATTGACGATAATATGCGGGATAGGGTTGCAGGTATTAATGTTTATAATAGTGTTGTAAATAGTTGTGGTATATAAACCACTGAAATAAAAGAACGAAAGAGTGTAGGTATAAAACAAAACTACGAAGTTATGACGATAATGATTATTATTATTCAATACTAAAACTATAATAGGTGTACGTATTAGGATTATGGGTATTAATTTGTTATATACTCGTAATTTGAGTTTTGTTTAAAATTAAACGTAGAATTTTATTATTTTATTTAGCGGTCCACCGTCTAAGACCTAACCCACACAATCCCTGAAAATTTCATCGAAATTGGTTGAATAGTTGCGGAGTTTTGGTTGTAACAATAAATTTAAAGTTCGCGCATGCGCAGCGGCTATTGCTTGACCAATTTGATTGAAACTTATAGGGTGTCTCTTAGAAGTTAGTCCCTAACTAACCTCCAAATTTGAGCAAAATCGGTTCATTAGAACCAGGAAATTCACGTTTGCGCATGCGCACTCGCTCCTATTGGTCCGAAGGTGCTGAAATTGATAGGGGACCGTCTAGGACCTAACCCGCACAATCCCTGAAAATTTCATCAAAATCGGACCACAGGTTAGTATAGTTTTGCCCGGGACAAGGATTGACCACAGACAGACCGACAGACCGACAGACAGACAGACACGGAACCAAAATTGTTCGGGAAGCTCTAAAACGCAAAAAGCAAGTGGAAATTTTGATTTTGGAGGACATTTTTTTTTTCACTTCTTTCACGAATACAAAGCTTCCCTACCTACGGTAGTGAGGAAGCAAAAAAGATGGTTCACGTTTCTAGGTGTAGACTTTAAAAGTCGAATAATACATTTTCCCTCCGTCCGCCGTATGCGGCTCTATCCTTAGTTACCATGGACAGAATTTGATGAAATTCGGGGTCTAGTTGTGCCCCAAAGCTTTTGGTCGGTGCCAGTCGCTTCTAAGGGGTGGAAAATATGGGTTGTAATAATTCAAAAGATTTCTAACTCGAAAACACTCAAAATAAAGGAATTGTATTTTCACCAATGGGTTGTGCGCATGGGTCGGAAAAACTGTTTATTGTTAGTTTTAATCTGAACTAGACCTCATTCTGAGAATTTTGACACCAACCGCGACCTTCTAGCGTGAGAAGACTTTTTTCTATGATTTTTCGAAGTTTCGAATGTTTATGACGTCACAGTTGGCTGGGGGGCCCCGCCCGGGCAGGAGGGGCGCGTAACGTCACAAACATTTGAAACTTTGAATAATCATAGAAAAAGATCTACTCATCCAAAAAGAGTACCGCTGGTGTCAAAATTCTCAAGATGAGGTCTTGTTTAGATTAAACATTTTAAATAAATCAGGCGCACCCCCCTTTTAGAAAAGTATTCAATTTATAGAATCGAATGAGACTACCCGGAGTTCTGTAGGACAAACTATTCGCTCCCTACGAGAACTCAAGTATTGAACTAAAGATAAATCAGCAACAAGAGTGTGAATCTCCGTTAAAATTTTATTCGACCAAAATGCGATCGTTGTTCGTTTCTTTGAGTCGTATTCAGTTTTGCGTCCTTACCAACTAGTATTCTAATTTCTTCAAGAAGGCACATACAACTCCCTGTTTCTTCAAACTGAGTGTGAAGCGGTTATTTCTTCCAAATAAACTTGATTGTGAAGAACGCATGTGGTTGGTAGGTGGTGACAATGGCAAAACCGTGTTCTTGACAGACGAGTGATCTATATAGCAAAATAACAGACCGTTGTGTGATAATTTGCAGTGTTCTTTAGAATGTGTTTTTTTGAAAAATTTTCGTGATATTTAGGTATTTTCAAATTGGACCTATTCGGTTTATAAATTCGACGCTACTTTCTTTAGCCTTTTGTTAAAATTTGAAATGTAGCTTATGGGTTCTTTGGCTTGTGAAGGTCATAAAATCAAAAGAAACTAGGGAGCTTCAGATTAAGAAAGATTGGTTTACTCCAAAAAATAAGTCAAAACAACTTGCGACTTTTGTTTTGCCCAAACCAATATTTTATTGCGTTTTTCAACATGCAAGTTTCCTATTGAAGATAGAAATGCACCGTACTTATTTGCGCTATAGGTAAAAAAGTGATGGTCCTCCAAAATAAACATTTCTTTTCGCGTTTTGATTCTCGAGCTATTTGAAGAACTTTGGTTCCGTGGCTGTCCGAGTATGTCCGTGTGCCTTCAGTCAAATTTATAAGAAAGATTTAATGTAAATAGTCATAAGTTTGGGGTCTAGCTGTGCTTCGAAGCTTTTGGTTGGTACTAGTCACTTCTAAGGAGGGAAAAATAGGGAGTTTAATAATTCAAAAGAGCTCTAACTCGAAAACACTCAAAATAAAGGAATTGTATTTTCACCAATGGGTTGTGCGCATGGGTCGGAAAAACTGTTTATGTTATTCTTAATATGAACTAGAACTCATTCTGAGAATTTTGATTATAAAAAAGATTTAATGTAAATAGTCCTAAGTTTGGGGTCCAGCTGTGCTCCGAAGCTTTTGGTTGGTGCCAGTCACTTCTAAAGGAAGAAAAATAGGGGTTGTAATAATTCAAGAGAGCCCTAGCTCAAAAACGCTCAAAATAAAGGTATTGTCTTTTCACCAATTTAGAATAGTATTGAATTTTCAGAACCGAATGAGACCACCCAGAGCTCTGTAGGACAAACTATTCACTCCCTACGGGAACTTAAGTGTTGCAAAAGAAGCCTAATCTCCGTTCAAATTTTATCTCACCAAAATGCGAGCGTTGTTCGTTTCTTCGAGTTGCATTCAGTTTTGCTTCCTTAGCAACCAGTATTGTAATTTCCCATATCAAACTCCCTATTTTTTCAGTTTGTAAAAAAAAATCCCCCCTCAAAATTTGATGGTTTACGTTTCAAAAAATGTACAATCCGAAAATATAATAAAAATGTCGTCCGTCCAGGTCATCTTTACTGAAAAATAATAAATCGTTGTGTAATAATTTGCAGCGCTTTTCTCCAGACATCAAACTACGGAAAGTACGATAGTCTCCGAGGATACTTCAGTGACCAGTAAGGGTATGCAACAGACAAACCCACCACCAAGGAAATTCCCTGAATTTAGCTATCATCAACTGACCTTTCTCCCTGGTTTACCGCTTCCCTAGTTCATTCGAATTCCGCATATCCATCCTCCTACCCGTATTACATTCAGGGACGGAAACAGCGAATCAACGTTTCTGGGTAAGGGAAATGTGAGTGAATTCCCGGTTTTCAAAGGATCTGTATAGTCGTGTATCCCACTCTCGACAGAAACTGTGGGACTTATTTGTTTAACTTCGTCCTCTGCGGTTTTCTAACTTCTCTCGGGTCCTCACATTTCCAGCTACCAGAGTTTCTCGAGTCCCCTCCACCATCTTCCTGCCACCGCTGCTCACAACTAACGCCAGCCATCACGTCCATTTTTACTGGTCTCCCGCAGCTTTCCAAAACGAGGAGGACATCAGAGGACTTTTCATTTTTTGGGGTTGTTAAGATTTCCCTTGACGTACGTTCTCTTTGTTTGTTGAAGAGTAAAATACATTTCACTTTTTCCATTAAGGAAGGAAATTGAAATCATCTTCAAGTTTGAATGTACCTGTATATTAAAAAGAAATAACAAAGAATTTCCCAGTATTTCTCTTTTTTTTTTTTTTTTTTTTGGTTGAGACGTTGATGATATTGTGATGTCAAGTGAATACTTCAATGAATTCATCGTTATTAGTTTCATGTGACCAAGTTGATGTTTTAATAAATCATTCTAATTTTGAAACTCTAAAAGTGTATTAATATAAAATTTACACTTGTTATTTCAAAAAGTTAGGACCCATAAATAGCCCAATAATCGCGACTAGTTATGATGATAATTTATTGGAAAGTGAAAAGAGTTTCGGGAAGTTCGATAAATTGGGCAGGCACAACTACGACACATGGTGACTTCAAATGGAAGCACTTCTGATCAAAAATCAAGGCTGGAAGTACGTCAATTGTCAGAGAGTACAACCAACAACAAAACCTGCGGCCAGTGATGGATTGGTGCAGATTTGAAAGCTCGATCTGATTTAATCCTGGCAATCAATCCATCCGAACTCAAGCAAGTGAAGAATGGCCAAACTTCAAAGGACATAATATATCCTTGTGATTTCCGCGAAAAAACTCATTTTGGAAAATAGTGGATCTATCGGATTTTGGGATCGCAGGTCTCCTTTAGTTTTGTCCATAATATTATGGATATATATTTTTTTTTTGATATAGATATATATTTTGTCCATATTATGGACAAAACTAAAGGAGACCTGCGATCCCAAAATCCGATAGAACCATTATTTTCCAAAATGAGTTTTTTCGCGGAAATCACAAGTTCTTACGGCCATCTGTCTGTTTTTAGTTGGATGCGAGTCAAAACCCGTTAGAAATCTGAGATAAATGGCCACAACGTTCGGGTGCCACGCCAAAATCCGATAGATCCATGTTTCGGTGATTTACCGCTTGGCAGCAAATTGCAAACATAACCAATATTGCAGCTTTCTTCTCCTGTTTTTCAGTGTTTTGAACAATGTTTATGTACTTACATAGAATAGTTGTCCAAAAGTATTTTTTGTAACTTGAAATTCCGCAATACTTCTCCTAATTTTCAAAATGTTTGCTTTAAAAAACTAAGTTTCAATGGTTTACATGGTACTTACTAAGTAGCTACTAGTGTGAATTACTTAACAGAAACAATTTATTTGGAAATAATAGTGATAAGTGGGTGGAAAATAATTATTCAGTTATTATTTTTCAAAAATTGCAGAGTAGACACTTCAAAACACGATGGGTCCAACACTAAAATATGATTATCTCAGGGTGCCTCGGTAGGCAGTACCGGTAATGGAACTGTACCGGTAATTTGGAACGGTTACATCTTTGTCACTGTAACCGTTGGAACCGTTCCAGGGAAATACCTGGACCGACACACTCCTAATTTGAAGGAATACATGCTTGACTAAACGAAGTGGGGGGAAATTTCATGTTTCCATGGATTGAAAGCCGTTGCTACAGAACCCATGTCAACAAATAATTTAGGGGTACTTTCATTATAATGTCAGATTTCGTTGAATAAAGCTTATTTGAAGTTCCGATTTACACTCCATCATGCAAAGACAAAACATATCGACATTCGGAAACAATTCATTTACGAGGCGACTGATGAGGGCCACAAAAGCGTGACGTACCTACGTACGTTTCTACTTGAGGGGGCGTATTGTGGTGTCTAGTGGATACTCCAATGAGTTATTAATTTCATGTGGCCAAGTTAGTAACCACATGTTGATATTTTAATAAATCAATCAAATTTGTGAAACTCTAAAAGTGTAATAATATAAAATTTACACTTGTTATTCCAAAAGATGAACCGTTCTCTTCCTTCGGATAATGTAATAAATTTCTATGAGTGAAATGGTCAGAACCAAATCAGATCTCTTTGTAAGACAGCTGTTGACATCAGAAGGACTGAAATCCCTACTTGATAGGAACCAAAATCAAAGGGAAACCATGAGTTTAATGAATTGCAGGTGCCTGGAAAGTAGAAGAATGGATTCACGAGTTTTTGCAAGTTAACCAAGCTTTAACGGTTAAATGCCGAATCTCGCCCACCTTGTTTGCACCGGAGCTATAAATCCTCCTACTTGAGGAAAACTTCCCAACTTATCAGATTAAAATATCGGAAGGATTTAAAGGGGTTTTTGTCGCGTCTCAAGAGTTTCCGAGGTGGGACGCGGTATTACGGGAAAGCTTACCTTACCGCTACTAGGCCGTGGAGCACAGTAAATCTGGCTTCGGTCACAGTCCCGAGAATTATGCGAGTTGATCAGTTTAATTAGAAGGAGGCCGATAAATATGGGGATAATGTGGCCCCAGTTAAAATGCTCTTTAGAGCCGCACGGAGGTTGAAGTTCGGATTGGAAGTGCTGAGTTTAACTCAACCCCCATGGACCCTGTGTGGAATGAAATATTTAGGCTGGTCTGTCAAAAGTTATTGATAAGGCAATTGTGCAGCAGAGCCGTTTGAAAATTTTCTAGATCCACGGAAGCACATTATAAATTACAATATTACTCATTCCCGTTTTGGAATTCCTTGGCTTGGCTATTGGTGGTTAGAGGGTTGGTGTGGCCAGGGAAAACACGTCATGAGACGTATCGTATATATGGGATGTTATCATAGTTTGGCAGATAAAAACTGCTCTCTAGGAAAGGTGGAAATTAATACTGAAGGAGTTCTTCTCAACATCATATTACATCATATATTATAATTATCTTGATATTTTTACCTTCCATGCCATTCGTTGTTTATAGTATTTGCCGTCGTCTCTACCAACTTTTGACTGACCTGCCTAGATATGAATCGTTTGATAGCTGATATCAATAAAATCCTCAACTATGGATAAGGCCTAACATGTTTGGAATTATTGATGATTAAGAAATCCTCAAAAATATGGGATCTTGCGTAGGTGTATACAAAGCTAAAGCCCAGTCCACACTTGTGCATTTTCGGCGAGCCGAGCATTCGGAAACCAATTAATACTGCGAATGCTCGTAAGTGTGAACGCGTTCGCGACCTTTCTTGAACGCTCGGTCGTGCTCGGGGATGTTCCTGCTTGGAGTCGGTATTTCCGCGAACATCAAAGGGTGTTCGGGGTTCGCGTTCCGTTAGTGTGGACGCGTTCCCGAATGCTCTAGAGCAGCGGTTCCCAACTAAATTTTTCCAAGGACCCCTTCATCAATGACGGGGACCCCCACTATCTAAAGTTACCTAAAGAGAACCAAAATATGTGAAAAAATAAATCGAACTGATGCTATAAAACTTAGGATTTATTCGTGAAAATACAGAGATTTTTCAAGGTTCAAGAGACGCCGACGAGTTGGGTTCAAGAGATACTAGCAAGTTCGGTTCGAGAGTCACTGACTTATTAACTTTAACATCGAAAGCATTTTCTCGTTCTTCGTCTGTATGCCTAGGCCGTTTTAACGATCCAAATTTTAACCAACGGTCCATAACGTACGCGTAAATAACTTTCCGTGAAAAACAAAGCTTTTCAATCACTAAAATGTTGCACAAAATCACACATGTAAACAACTCGGTCAGGGACCGCGCTAGCACTAGCAAACTCCACTAGCACTAACTTGTCTCCAGTACTCTGTGAGCACTAGCAATAAATAACTAACAATATAGCAATAACTGACATCTCTGAAATACATAAAGCCAAACTAGAGTGTGCTGGCGTTAGTTGTCATATGAAACCAGACGCAGAAGTGAACGTTCAGAAGCTGCAAATATATATTTAATTTGTATATCCTAAGGACCCCTCAGCCATACCTCGCGGACCCCCGGGGGTCCGCGGACCACCAGTTGGGAACCGCTGCTCTAGAGCATCAGCTCCACCAGTATCGTTTTTGTAATCCAGTTTTCACCGTTTCTTGCTTATATTATTTTCTATAAATGAACCTGATTCTAAATTCCTAAAATCCTGATAATGAACAGCGAATGAAACGCTGCAAATTATTACTCAAAGGTTTATTATTTTTATGTATAGATCACCCGTCTGCAAAAAAAAGTCGACTTTTCCTAATTCAACATTTGCAAAGAACTCGAGTTTTCCTAAAAGCTGGTCTGCCATAATCTTCTCTTCCATCTCTTCTCTCTGATTTTTGAATCTTCTTCTTCCGAAGGAGATTCAATTAAAGTACATTGGTACATCTCCTGGCAACGCTAGACAAAACGGGAGCTATTTCCGGGAGGCACAGTGAACATCTACCACTGGAGACCAGAACTGGAAAGTAGGAACACCCAAAAATGCTCGCGAGCCTGTATATTTCCACAAAATGTTCGTCACAAATTCTCAAGAATAGACAGAGCACGAGCACGGGCTCGCAATTGCTCGCGAATCCAAATTCGTCCCGAGTACTCAAGTGTGGACGGGGCTTCACAATACTGATAAACCACTGGAATACCTACATCCATCCCTTGGATAAAATATTAATCTGGAACATCGTTTGTAACCAGTAAAGATCTAGACAAATCTGATCTCAATTTTCTAGCTCTATTCCCTCCAGCTTGTTGTGCGGCAAATTACATTCTGCTGAGGAAATAGGCGCCAGATGTAACCCTGTAACTCCCACCTTTCTAATGAAATGGCAGAACACAATGGGAATTTCCTACCACGGGAAATGACTTCCAAACACCCACCTAAAATAAGGGAAAAAATAAAAACGTCGGAAGGCGCTGGAAAGCGAGTTTTCACGCTTCCCATCTTCGAAGAGATAAAACGGGAGGCAAGTACCATTTTCGAAATGGCTTGGTTGGTTGAGCCTGGATTAGCTGACCCCTAAATCCAGACAGATTGTAGAGACCTGAAAGCTTTCCAAGATCTACTACCGCTTCTTACATTTCTCGCCTTCTCCGCTGAAGAGGGAATAGGGGGGCAATGGGAAAGGCGAGAGGACCGTCTCCTATATTCAATGTGCTATCTATTCGAGAAGTAGACGACGGGAACAATAAAACTGGTGGGGGGAGGGGGGCAATATAAGTTTACAGCTTTGACTTTTATGGAATGCTCTCCGGAATATACGGCTCTGTATTTGCATGACTATTGTGAAGTGAAACCATTACAGTTGTTAAAGCGTCACTAAATAAATGGCCATGGACGCCATCATGGATTCATAGTTTTACGGCTCTTTAAGAGATCAATGTATAACAATTTGGACTTTCCTCCTCAGTATATTTTGATTTGTTTCTACAAGATCGTTATTTTTGCAGTTTGACTTTTCTAGTTGTGAGATGCAAAATTGTCTCCCAAGTGGTATGACAACGTCACAGTACCTACAGGATCATCAAGTTTAGCAAGACGTCTAAACGATCAAAGGATCTGGAGAGGATAAAAACAAGGTCAGCGGTTTTTTAAATTAATTTAAAAAAACATTAAGGCATTGCTGATCGTTGATGAAAGTCTGCTAGGTTACAATCGAGGAGGCTTTTTCTGAGAGAGTTTTTGCCTGTTCTTCAACAACTTATCGGGGACTCAACTTTCAGAAGAAGAAGAAACCAAATTATTCGGCTGACTACCCTGGAATTTTCCGCCTGTGCTCTGATAAGCCTTACAGAGAAGATAAATATTCTGAACAGGATGATTTTTCAGCATTCTGACCACCACAATTTTATTCACATTCTTATTCAAATACGACCAATAATCCCTTTTAAACCATTCAAAATATGAAAAATACGATAAATTTAACCATGGGCTCTGCAACTCGGGGCAACCCAGTACTTTTTAACATCAACAGAAACTAAACCCTTCATGTCTACCATGATTAAGGCAAACAATGGACTAATAGTAGAAAAAGTTGATATCACCTCATCACAAACCAGCCTGGTACAAAATTCATCATTTCAAGCCCATGCGTTCTCTCTCTCTCTCTCTCTCTCTCCCTTCTGTTTTTTTTATTACTTTCAATAATGAACCATTGGAATAGACCCAGGAAAAATTGTTTATAACTCCCCCTCAAAATTTGATGGTTTACGTTTCAAAATATGTAGAATCCGAAAATCGTAAGAAAATGTTGTCAAACGTTTGCCGTACGCGGCAATACTATTCTTAGAAGCCATGGACCGATTTTGATGAAATTTGGTACATGAGATGCGAAACGCTCTAGCTCAAACAAGTTTGATATAAAGGTATTGTTGTTTCATCAATTTAAAATACTATTGAATTTCAGAATCGAATGAGACCATCCAGAGCTCCAACAGTAGGACCAACAGTTCGCTCCTCATGAGAACTTAAGGGTTGTACTTATGATAAATCAGAAACACGAAAGTGAGTAGCAAAAAAGGCCCAATCTCCGTTCAAATTTTAACTGACCAAAATACGATCATTGTTTGTTTCTTCAAGTTGTACTCAGTTTTGCGTCCTTAGCAACCCGTAATCAAATTTCTTAATGAAGGCACCCACAACTTCTTGTTTCTTTGAATTGAGTGTGAAGCGTTTATTGGTTCAAAATTAACTTGAATTTGAAGCAAAAATATGGTTGGTAATAGTGATAGTGACAAAGCTGCTTCTTTGCAACTTTAAAATAATAAACCTTTTTGTTATAATTTGTAGCGTTTTTTTTAATGTTGGTTTTGCCCCATGTGAGTACAGTAACAAGTTATTGTCAAATTAAACCTTACCTTTAGTATGTTCGAGCACTAACTCAGTAACTTTCATCGCAGATTTAATTGACTTTTTTACAAGGTCACATGGGAAATCAATCTTAAACAAGCCTAATGGTTTGGATATCGAAGGAAATGATCATTAAAATCTTGAAGTGAGTACATTTAAAATCCTGAATTTGTAAAACTGAGATTAAATTGAAGATCCAACTAGAAGCAATAATCATGTCCATTATTATTATTATTATTATTATTATTTGTAAAACTAAGATTAAATTGAAGATCCAACTAGAAGCAATGATCATGTCCATTATTATTATCATCATGTATGATAATGTCCTTTATTGTAGAATAACTTGATCTTTTCCCAAAGCAAATCGGCCCTCGAATTCATAGTACTAATACAAACTTCGTACTATTTTTAGGACGTCCCACAGTAAGACTTGGGCGTCCTTATGCGATCGATCTGGGGTGAAGTTGGACAACACTCAACAGAAAAAAAAAATAACCACACAGTAATCCGTTTTAGACCATTCTGAATCCAAATCCGCGAAAAAAACCATAGGTGTATGTCTGTGTGTGTGTGTGTGTATGTGTGTGTGTGTGTGTGTGTGTGTGTGTGTGTGTGTGTGTGTGTGTGTGTGTGTGACAAAATCTTGTGTCGTCTGCACAGCCCTTTTTTTTCAACCGATTTTCCTGGTTCTTTTTTTGTTCGACGCGGAAAACTATCTAGTTGTGCACTACGTCGCCGGAATTTCGAATTTTGCCTTTTAAGGGGGGGAAAGGGGGGGTTAATGCTCAAAAAACGTGCGTTTTTGGGCATAATCTTGTGTCGTCTGCCCAGGCCTTAGTTCTCAACCGATTTTCGTGGTTCTTTTCTTCTTCGACGCAAAAAACTATCTAGTTGTGCACTACGGCGTCGGAGTTTTGAATTTTGCTTTTTAAGGGGGGAAAGGGGGGGTTAATGCTTAAAAAACGTGCGTTTGCGGGGGTAATCTTGTAAAATCTGCCCTGGCCTCAATTTCCAACCGATTTGCGTGTTTCTTTTTTTGTTTGACTCAAATAACTTCCGAGTAGTACATGATTTTACCAGAGTACCAAAATTTTCAAGGGGAGGGGATGGGTGGGGGTATAATATTCACAAAATATCCGATTTTTCAATATTTCGGTTCCTTTACTGCTTACTAATTGTACCCAACCTTTGAAATTGAGGAAAATTTCTCATTATACCCCAGGATTTTCATGAATTATTTTCTGTACCACCATGGAACTAATAGTGGTGCCACCATTAGTTTTATGGTGCCAGGGCACCATAAACCGCATAAATCGTGGTTTTTGTTTTTTTGTGTTGCACCTTGAATACGGATGTGAACCTCGATGGACTGCCTACTAAAACTAATAGATGAAAGTTCAATGTCACAACTTATTTCCGCTTTGGTGCCAGACTGGCACCATTGTTGGCGTAGAGGTGGTGGGGGGGGGGTGAACTCGAATTCGCATGTTGGGTATCGTAGATCATGGATTTTAAAATGCTCTTGAGATTCGAGGCTCCCATGCCGCTAGAAATGTTATGGTGGATAAGAGTGAGAGGGGGGGGCACTATTTCTTGCCTAAAGTAATAAATAAATTACATCGAGTGAAACAGTTTTATCGCTTACCAACTGGTTTAACTGATCTAATGCTTATCCAATGGGACGTCCCCTGGAATGTATGCATTACTAAGCAATATGTTTTCATTATCTATTGGTATCCCCTCCAATACAATACCTAATCAGTAATTAAAACACTGATTATCAACTGAAGCACCTCCTTGGACAACATTATACATGATGGAGATGGGATAACTCTTATTCCATTCTCCGGTATTTCCTCTTCTTCCAGTTGGTTGTCAGGATCATAAATCACTCGCGTATAAAGAAACAACTGTATTCTACAATTACTTGGTTCAAAACGGATTATAAATTGATTACATAGCTCTAGACCGTCAAACTCCCCTTGCGGTCAGTTCACTGGCTCGTCCTGAACCCAACTGACGATTGAAGAAGTATCTAGGGAGAACCCAGGGCCCTAACACTCTTCTTCCAGGGTGCTTGGCATGATGATCCCTACTCGGGACAGGTCTAGACTATCTGTGGGGGCGGCTACATATATATTGCAGTCTGAACAATATTATCTATTTCTTACTGTGAATTGATCTCACTGAAGCCGCAGTGGGAGCCGACTCTTGATTCCAAAGGAAAATGATTATGTCGTCATAATACCATCAAGATAATATGACTTTACTGGCGACATGTCTTCAAACGTTAGATTCAAACGTAAATCACTTTCAAGAAAACCAATATTAGTAGTAACATGTGGGGACTAAGCAGCCGAATTTTGAGACCGTTTCAGAGACAAAAGGTTGAATCCTCATTCCAAGTCAGGTAACAAAACGAACAGGTACCGGCCGAACTAAACATAATATATCCATGTCAAGCACGGATTAACCAGTTTTTCACTCCATGTGAATAAAACGAAGCAAAGCATCATTAGTCGGTTGTATTCGAAGTGGTGGAGAAGGGATCGTTAGTTTATCAGGTTGTTCTACCAGTCATATATTATGATTTTCGAGAGACACTGACAAATGGGAGGTCGCATCAAATCGGACTGACTGAGGCGCTTCTCTTTCTAATCATAGTGAATGGAGGGGGAGCAGATTAAAGGGGATAATGCGAGACAATGTGGAGGGAACTTCGGTGAATTTGTTGCAAAGAACAAGCCATTTATATTCACCTACACGATTAAGGTTAATCAATAAGTCATGATCTTTCGAACCAAATAATGTTGTTTCAGGTCGTTTAGGATTATTACTTGATAAATTCATTATTTTCAATTCATTCTGATCAATTCAAACTATTCTATTTTAATCATAATAAATTCAATCTATTAAGTAGTAGTCATTTGGATGGAAGCAATGGGAGATTGTGGGTGTTAAATTTAAAAAGCTAATTCCAAATGTTGCACAATTTGTCAGGATAAAATTTATTGAGATAGCAAAATTACTTTAGCTGTATCTTTTGGTCGGAGCAAAATCATAGCAGCTCACTGGGAGTCTCCCCGTCGCCTAGTTATATCCTAAATTCGCCAGTTGCCTGCTGAACTTGCTACTCACTACGAGATGTGCCATCATCCAGGCAACTCGCCTTCTTCCTGATGGAGGCTCTGATAACTCAGCCAGTCTTCCACTCCTGTGGGGGGGAGGGGTTGCTGATTTACTACATCTAGTTTTTATAAACTTTTCCCAGCATAAGTCATACTTGCCTTACAACAATAACTAATTTAATTCCATGCGAAAAAAGGAGATAACTAAATAATGAGATTGGTGATCTACTTTCTTTCTTAAAACACCCTGCTTCTAGCTTTTCACAGATTTATCCAGATCGAGACGAGCTTTTATCTGCAACAGCCGCATTGATAGACAAAAATTACGATATCTCCAAAATTCTTTCTAGTCCAATAAATATGCAGGAATGTCCCATGAGGGCTATAATGCGTCCAGCCTACACTGGTACATCCTGGTGAACGATTCGGCCCCGACTGTTCCAGCAAGACGGTCATCATTTCTGATTCCTCCATAGTATTACAAAAAGTTGACAAGGGATGGTGGAGCCATGGTGGGACTGATCGTCTAAGCAGGGTTTTGGTACAAGATCTTCAATACGCTAACAAAATGCTGAAGATAATTGGGGTAGCTGGCCCTCCTCAGGGAGATCGAGGACTCACAACTTCTACGCGATTTAAAGGCTTTCGCTTTGAAGCGCAGTTGTCGAAGGGAGAAAAAAATCGAGATTAAGTGAGTTAAAAGGGGAAGACGAAAAATTGAGAGTCGCGATTATAATGAGATCTCCGATTCGTATCTTATCGGGCGTGGAAGATGACTGAACCGACGTCGGATTAAATAGATGGTAAATTGCGATCCAGAGAATTGTGAAGGACTTGGATATAGATGTGGAGTGGTAGAGGGGTGAGGGAGAGAGAAACAAAGATAATCGGAGCGGATAATGTGGAGGGAAGAGAGTGGAGACTAGGCGACGAAAAAACATAGGAGTAATGGTTGCAAGCGGAATGGAACGAGGTAGAGTTGGAAGGGAGTGGAGGGTTGTCTTTAATTGAGGGTTGATCATTACTGAAGATAATTGCTTCATCGCACTTGACTACGTCAAGAGGTTTTCCGCTCCTTTAATTGCATTGTCCTGTTGAAGAGGGCGTGAAACTTCTGGTGAGCGCCGTCGAAGTGCTGCAGAAGTACTGCGGGTCGAGGCTCAAGGGTTTTTTTCTACTAGGTACCTACCCATTTTAAATATTTTTATCCAGTTTCGACTGTGAAGTTAACGATTGGATATAAATGATGTCTTCTTCAAACCCCAAGCCGTTGAAATAATAATTGTCGGAAGGCGATTTGAACGCTTTTAATCCTCTTGTAAACGAGTTGCGGCTTACGGCAAGTTTAATTGATGTAACCATCTCCATAGACCCTATCTCTCAAATTTCAGTTTCCTTTTGAATAGGAGAGAAAATGGCGTTGGAGCTCACTTAGCTCTAACCATATTTGTCGACTTTAATTTCGTAACGTTACGGTAATTTTGTATCATTTCTGGTAGTAGGGCTATGATGGCAAAAACATGTTCCTTATTGAAAGCTCGATTCAAAATTATAGTAACATTAAATACATTCAACATTGTTTTTCGACTTTCTGCAACAAATCATTTTTGTATGCCAAAAAATTTTGAATATCTCCATGAGAGGGAGAGAGCGAAAACATGCATTTATTACCAAAAAAAAAAAAAAATACATCGCAATAAATTACTACATGTCTATAAATGACATGAAAATTGACATCGGGCCAAGCCTGTCTGCTAGGGTGTCGCCTAATGATTTACGAGTAGATTGAATTATTGATTATTAAATTTTTTTCGATCGTACTTTCTATGTATTTATAAATCAATTTATTCCGGTAGGTACAATTTGTTCTCATCCCTCAGTCAGCTTTCCTCCCAATTAAATTCTCATACTAGCTCCGATCTGTACCCCCAGGCGGGTTGACAAAATCTGGCAAGTTGCAGCCACCTAGACCCATTTAAGACGCACAGAAGAGCAAAACGACTCAGCCTGGGGGTCCCAAGATTGGCAATCTGGAGTTCTGCGAGCACAGGGCAGACCGTGAGTGAAATTCAGAGTGAGTTAATCTCTCCATGATCTCTATGACATTGCAATTTTTTTCACTCATACCCAGTCGTAAGACAAATTCACCTCCCAACCACTTCTGAAGGGTTTGCAAATTTCGAGTAACATCATCGACCGTTTCGAAACCTCATAAAAAATTAACACTGAAAAAGCAGGTACATGAAAATTGTTTTGCATTTTCTTCTCTTTTCTAAGAGTAAAGTGTGCTCAACTTGAAAGTTATGAATGTTGTGATGGTCGGGCGGATAATCCTGAAGAGACTCCAACAAGAAGGAGAGTGTAAGAGTGTAACTGCCTCCACAGCTCCTGGAGTGAGAATGAATAGCAACTAACGAGGTGTTTAGATGGTGGCAAAACCTTCGCAGAAAGCCCATTGAGAGCTCAGTAGTAATTTCGTGTCACTTCGACATGACGAAGAATTCCCTGAGCCTGCCTTTGGAAGTTCGGATGGAGTATCTTGTCTATGTACGTGCCTACCTCTCATGCTCATTTCATTTTGTGCACTTGACGTTTTAGTTTCCAGTTACATGTTTCTTTACGTGGAATCGTAATTATTTTATTATTTTAATTATATTAATCCTGTTCATTAATTTATTTCAATGTCGCATGTTTCGTATGACATTGTTTAGCGTGACAATCGTGTCCATAGTCAATGTTTACAGTACAGTCAGTTCTTTCAATGTTTATGATATCTACTCAGGCAAAGAGAAAAGACAACTTATCAACATTTGGAGAGCCGATTGATATTGGGATTTCTCAATGACAGCTCCTGTGTTACATATTTGTTACAATGAGTAGTTAGTCAGGTATAATGTGTTCGGTTAGTATATTATTTGGAGTTTTTTCCCCCATTTTTTGGTTTATTATTTTCAATAATAAAAACCTTTGGAATCGAACAAAAACATTTTTAACCCCCCTCAAAATTTGATGTTTTACGTTTCAAGGTACGTAGAATCCGAAAATCGAACAAAAAATTTTCCGTCCGTCCGCCGTACGCCGCACTTTTCTTAACAAAACTGGACCGAATTGGTTCAAATTTGGAATATGGGCTCCATTTGGGGTCTACTTGTTCCGCTTACAATATGGACATTTCAGCGCAAATTTGGATTTAATCTCGATCCAGGGACTATACATTTTCTGGGATAGAAAAAAAGTCTGCCAAGTGGGTGTGGCACATAGCTTCCTCGTATTCATAACCCGATTATATAGAAGATCCGATGCGTAGTAGTTAATCTCAAAACACCAATCTCTAAGTACCTTCCACTACCCTCATAGGGGACCCTCTACACGCTAATCTTGACAATCCTAGAAAATTTCATCCAATTCGGATGAAAAATGTTAGTGAGTAGATGTATGTGATTGGATCAGAAAAATGCTTAGCCTCGGCTGGGATTCGAACCCGGGACCCCTGGGAGACAGTTCTATGTGCTACCTCTGACCTATTGAGGCCTAGTGATGCAATGAATAGGATTTGAGATTCTCACAGGGGACCAACCCCCATATGATTTTCTTAGGGGACCACCTAAACACTAATCTGTAACATCCCTGAAAGTTTCATTGAAATCGGATCGAAATTGTAGAAGTTATGGCCGTTACAAGGAATTCACGTTTGCGCATGCGCAGTCGCTTCTATCAGTCCGAGGATGTTGATTTTCATAGAGAACCATCTGCACACCAACCCGCACAATTCCTCAAAATTTCATAGAAATCGGACAATAACTTCGTATAGTTATGCGCGTTACAAGGAATTCATGACAAACAGACACGGAACCAAAATTGTTCAAAAAGGTCTAAAATGCAAAACGCGAGTGAAAATTTTGATTTTGGAGAAATTTTTTTTTCGTCCTTGAAAACTGAAAACAAAGCTTCCGCTACCTTGGTAGACTCGGAAGCAATACGTATTCCCATTGTTATGAACGATAGAAAACGGTTTTCCAATGGGGTTTTTAGAAAGAATACTGTGACAATAAATATTTGTTATCCTTATAAAAGACAGGATCAACTTACCCATCCAATGACAATGGAAGATTTTCTGAATAGGAACGAGTGGAAAAGTCACTCTGATACACAGTGAAGAAACAAAAAAGAGTAAACAAAAAGAATAGCAATTAAAACATAAGTAATTAACCACAAGTCTAATAGAAAGAGATTCTTGCCTTCTAAGTAAAGAGAGGAAAGATGGTACTGGATAGTGAGGAAAGGGTAAAATTTAAGAAGTCAGGAGTTTTAATCAGGAATAGCTACGGCTGGTCTGCCGTTGGAGAAATTTCTTCATCTTGGTCTCAATTACGAGAATCCCACTTGATCCGGGAATGTTTTTAATTATCCTAATCCTGAGACGGTGGAGCGGTTGTGGAAGGGGGAGGTTGGGGATGAAAAAAAAATAGAAATAACGGCTGATGAGGTTCTTTGGTGTTCCTTATTCTTTACGAGATGAGAAAATACATAAAAGTTTTGGCTCGATACCTCAGCGTGGAATCTACATAATGTCGTTAGCGAATTTTTGAACAAAATGGGGATATCAAAATGGGTTCAAAAGGAATCCTTAATTGTTTGGAAAATCTCCCTCAAGGAACCATTCAGATTGATTATTTATTTTTATTCAAATTTCACAGTTCTGTGGTTTTGAAATATTGGAATGTGTATTGTTTTTTTTTTGTTTTTTTGTTGTGGAATGTGTATTGTTTTTATTTCACAATAAAACAGCACGTTTGGCGGTGACTTAAGCCTGGTGTCCAGTAAAAATAACGGCCGAGGCGAACGCCGCCAGCCTCCCTTCACTAGGCCTCTCTCATCTCCTATTGTACACGCATCACGAAACATTCTAATCTGAAACTCTGTTCTGTCACTTACTCACCTTTCAACCTCCTTGTCTGATCAATTAACGGTTCCGAGAGCCAGGGAGTTCAAGGTACCTACCACTACCACATGATTTAACGGTTCCATGCCGGCCTGATCAACCTCTCGCCCCCAATCTCCTGCATTGTCGGTCAATGGTTACGTGCCGGTCGACGTCTGCAGGAAGTTGCAGATGAAAAACATTTTTCTGCTGGGAAGATTTTGGTAAAACCAACTTCCTATATAAGTAAATAAGTAAGTAAACAACTATTTCAGGTTGGTTCAGACTTGAACCCCCTGGCGATGAGACTTGAACCCACGATCCCCCGTAGAAGTCGGTCCAAAGTCCACCGCCAAACAACGAAGCCCCAATGACCGTAGCCACACCAGACCCCACCAACTTCCTATATTAGAATAAACCTAGAAAGCCGCTGGTGAAAACCAACTTTCTACACTCAAAATATCCTGTTTTCCAACAAAGTAAAAGATCTGAATACAAGTTCAATTAAGTTCCTTTGCCCAATTTCAACTAAATTCACCATTTGAACCAGACCAAATCTCGAGTCTCGCCATGCAGGTATTGTTTTCTCTGTATGTTTAAGTAAAAGTGACAGTATTATCCGTCCTCAAAATTTGTAGAATTCGCCCCTCCCATGAAATTACTTATTAATGTCTCGTGAACTTAAGCTAATACTCTACGGCATTGAGCTAAATTTGACATCTTGAAAAGTCAATTCTCACAATAAAGTTAATCTGAAAAAGATAAAATTGAGAAGTTTCAACACTTTCGTTGCGAGCTACTACCTTAGGTGTAATAATCGATCCGAGAAGACAACGTAAACACCCAAATATTAACGGAGACAAGCCTCTCTGCTAGAATGGTATATTTTTTCTTAAAAGCTTTGTTAAGGACATTGGGCGACCACCCGCAGTTCATATTGCTTTAAAATCCCTTCATATTACGAACCTATTCTACACTAACCCCATCCTTCCCAGTTCCTATTTCCGTCCAGTTGGCACTGCTGCTGGGTACATTATCTGTTTGAACCATTTCAGGATGAAGGAGAAGGAACTCCCGGTTTAAACTTGCAATTAGGAGTGGACACACTCGAATGATTTACAACCCCCAGTTGCGGCATTTCACACTAGCTCGAACTGAGTCATCGCGAATTTCGATCTAGATCCAACGTTTTCGAAGAACCGCAATGACTTCAGCAGTAATGTGTTTAGTTTCATCCTGCTCAAACGAAGAGGGTCTACTAATACAATCCTGACCTGTACGAATTTTGAATTTTTCGGTATATTATTTTCAATAAAGAACCTTTGGAATTGTGAAAGAAAAAATGTTATCCTTACCATAAATTTGATGGTATACGCTTCAAGGAAAGTAAAATCCAAAATTCAAAAATATAAGAATTTTCCATCCGTCCGCCGTATCACTTTACTTACTTACCTACCGTGGACCCACTTTGAAGAAATTTGGTATGTTGGATCCTATCGGGGTCTAGTATTGCTTCGATACTATTTATTGTCAGTGACTTCTATAAAAGCTATAAAACTTTCAATTTACTGATGCTGTTTTTT